>APFE030551319.1:161527-178514 GCA_000404065.3 Pinus taeda
CTCATTGAGAAGGAAGTGAAGAAAATGTTTGAAGCAGGTATAATAGCACCCATCAGATTTTCTGAATGGGTATCCAATCTGGTTCCCATAAGGAAAAAATCAGGTGAGATCAGACTGTGTGTAGACCTAAGAAACTTAAACCAAGTCTCTCTAAAGGACCATTATCCTTTGCCCAAAATGGACCACATCCTACAAAGAGTAGTGGGTTCATCTAGAATCTCTTTACTAGATGGATTTTCAGGTTTCAATCAAATACTTGTTCACCCGGATGACCAAGACAAGACAACCTTTACCACACCGTGGGGAACATTTAAGTATGTCAAAATGCCTTTCGGGCTAAAGAACGTTGGTGCCACCTTTCAAAGGGCAATTTCAAAATGCCTTTCGGGCTAAAGAACGTTGATGCCACCTTTCAAAGGGAAATGGATATTGCATTTGCCAAGGAAATCCATGAATTCCTTGTTTTCTATCTTGATGAATTAACCCCTTTCTCCAAATCTGATCAAGAACATCTCAAACACTTAAGGCAAATCTTCATGACATGTAGGAAATATGGTATTTCCTTGAACCCAAAGAAGTCCTTGTTTGGCCTTGAGGAAGGTAAGTTACTAGGCCACATCATTTCAAAAGACGGTATCAGAATTGATCCGGAAAGGATCCAAGCCATCCTTCAAATTCCATACCAAAGAAACATAAAAGAGTTACAAGCATTCCTTGGAAAGATCAATTTCCTAAGGAGATTTATCCCAAATTTAGCCGAACTGATAAGACTGTTAAGCAACATGTTAAAAAAGGATGCCAAGGTAATATGGTCTCTTGAAACCAAGCATTCTTTTGACAGTATCAAAGCTGCCTTGACTCAAACCCCTGTCCTCACAAGTCCGCAGTTTGATAAGGATTTCATCATCTTCTCCTTTGCCTCAGATCACACGATAGTTGTTGTCCTTCTGCAAAAGGATGACCAAGGAAATGAAAAGCCAATTGCATTTTTCAGCCGAGTCTTAAGAGATGCACCCTTGAAGTAGCAAATCATGGAGAAGCAGGCCTATGCCCTGGTTAAGGCCATTAAAGACTTCAGGATTTATATTTTATATTCCCATGTGATTTCCTATGTCCCAAACTCTGCTGTAAAAGACATATCAACTCAAGAGGGACTAGAAGGCAGAAGAGGAAAGTGGATTGCCAGAATTCTTGAATATGGCATAGAGATAAAGCCCACCAAGCTGATAAAGGGACAAGGTTTAGCCAAGCTAATGTCTGAAACAAATTTTCAAGCCTTAGACATTAACCAACTGGACAATGAACAGGAGCTGGCGACTCCACAGATCAGTGAAACCATTTTGCAATCCCCATGGTATGCTGATATTTGCTATGTATTGTTAAACCTGTGTGCTCCCCCAGGGTTGTCCAGAACCAAAAAGAGATTTTTAAAAATGAGAGCTTCAAAGTTTTGTGTCTTAGATGGTGCCCTGTTTTGGAAAAATCATGAAGTAATTTTGCTGAACTGTTTAACCATAAATGAAACCAACAGCATCATGAAGGAGTTCCATGCAGGGGACTGTGGAGGGCATTTATATTGGAAATCCATTGTTGACAAAATTTTAAGGGCTGGTTATTATTGGCCCTCTCTATTTGCAGATGTCAAAATTTTTTTTGTTTCATGTCACAAATGCCAAATCTTTGAAGGAAAAAGACAACTGTTGCCTTTTCCCCTTAAGCCCATCTCAACCGAAAATCCTTTTCAACAATGGGGTCTTGACTTCATTGGTGAAATCCATCCCTCTTCTTCAGGCCAACACAAGTGGATTTTAACAGCCATCGACTATTTCACCAAGTGGATTGAAGCCATCCCATGTAGGCAAGCCAATGACTCCACTATTATCCAATTCCTTGAGGGCAATATCCTTTCTAGATTTGGCTACCCTGAGAAGATCATCATTGACAATGCTGTTGCCTTCAAATCCAAAAAGATGATCAACTTCTGCCATAAATTTCACATTACTTTGGGCCACTCTACAGCCTACTATCCTCAAGGTAATGGCTTGGCTGAATCATCCAATAAAAGCCTCATCAACATCATAAAGAAAGTGCTAGAAGAAAACAAAAAGAACTGGCACAGGAAGCTCACAAATGCCCTTTGGGCAGACAGACTTTCAACCAAGAGATCCATTGGGATGAGCCCTTATGAGCTAGTATATGGTATGGAAGCCAGATTTCCTTCATCTTTAGGCATTCCTACTATCAAACTATTACAGGAGATTAGACTGAACCAAATGACATTCAAAGAAGAATCAATCAGACCATTCATCTTCAGCAAACTAGAGAGCAAGTGTATGACAGAGCTCAAAATTTGCAAGAGAAACTCAAAAGGATGTTTGATAAAAGAGCTAAGGCCGAGGATTTCTATGTAGGCAAAAAAGTTCTAAGGTGGGATTCACGAAGAGAAGACAAGGGCAAACATGCAAAATTTGATTTTCTTTGGAAAGGTCCATTCATCATCAGCGTTGTGCAAGGCAATAACACATATTTCCTCAAATCTATAGATGGCAGCACAACTGAAGAGGGCCCTGTAAATGACCGAATGTTAAAGCATTATCATGATCCCTTTTGTTGAAGATCTCCCAGCGAGATTATGTTTGTACATAAATGATTGTATATATCAACATTTTATTTTATTTGTATGTAACCGTCTGGATGATAGAGCACGCAGAAGAAAGCAGGCAGTGCTTCACAGTTCACAATAAGTTCAGTTGAGGGAAAGTGTTGTTCTCATTCCACAGTTTCAATTATCTAACAGTCAACACTAATAAGGTTCAATCTACAGCAACAATAGAAGATCAAGGCAGTCTGACCTGCTGTTCTTGACTTTTCACAAGGAAAAGCCATCCCCAAGTGGAGCCACTGTTAGCCTCCTGCTGCACCAGGTTACTCATCTTTCATGACTGGCTTTTTTACATGCCAAATATGTCATACTTTGCATGCTGCAATGTTCCATATTTGCTACAGAGACCAAGGAAGGATGCCATGAAAGTGTGCTAGTCTAAGTGCCACTGCTGTGTTCAAAATTTTGGTGAGTCATTTCAGTTTTGAAGAAGTTTCAGTTAAAGGGAGGTCCAAATAGCTTAATCTTGGTCTCCCTAGGTTTCAATTTCCTGTTGTAGAATATAGAGAATCACCATCTGTCCAAACAACTTAACCTTGGTAGATTTTTAGACAAGTAGAGAAGCAAGGGTGCTCAACAGCCTAATCTGAGCCCCTGGATGAAATAAGTGTAGATGTAGATAGGAAAAAAGTAAAAAGAAAAGTTGAAAGGCTGGGTTTGCAAGTCCAAGTGCACCCAAACCAAAAAGAAGAAAAAATGCTAGGTAAGTAGGCTGGGTAGGTAGTTTTGAGGTTGCAGAATGTTGATTTGTGATCAATTTCATGTTTTCAAGTGTCATATCTGTTCAGGTCACAATTATCAGATAGTTTTCATATGGAGGAGTTCAAGCAAGGCATGACTAATTTCCCCCTTCTTCCTTATTCCCTAAATCACTCGCTAATTCCCTGAAGAGGTCAAGATCTGCTTGATACCTCTTAGTTTCATCATTTTCCATATCATTTACCTTGGTAAAGATATGCTTTACTCAAGGAATGTTCATACTTCCTCTATGAATCATTTTCCCCTTAATAGCCTAAGTTTCACATACTTAGCGTTTTCTAATCACTGGTCATATTAACTACTAATTGTACTATGTAGCTCCCTATCTATCTCCCCTTCCCCTACTAAAAATATTTTTATAACCCCCCTATATACTTATCCCCTCCCCCTGGTTGAAAAATAACCATAGAGTTCGCTTGGGAATTGCTAAGTTTATCTGGAACTTAGTAACAACCCTCCTTTGTCTCAAAAACCATCTTCCAATGCAAAGGACCCTTTCCTGTGCATCAAGTCCCTCCTCTAATGTATAAAAACCTCTTTGCAACGCCTTTGGACTCCTTCCATGGCATAAATTCCTCCTTCTAATGCATAAAACCCTCTTTTCGCCCTTATTCTAAAGTCATGCTTGTAAATGTTTGACCCCGCTCGGACATAACCCCAAAACCCACAAACCTAAAGTCTAAACCCCCCGCGACATAATATAATTTCGCGCGGGCCCCGTTCTTATCCATCTATCGCTTTACCTTATCCGCCAGCCATCAGATCTGGCGCGCCCGAGATCTACGGTGGGCCGGTCTTTTTGTGCCCCGACATGCCGAGGGTTAGCGCCCAGGAGATGGGCGGTTTTGCCGTCGTACTCCCACCACGCGTCACCTACCTGGCTGTGGCGGAGGCCCCCTCCCCAATACTGCCCAAGCGCAAAAGCGGTGCGCCACAAACTAGAAACCGCCCTCCCCTTGCGTGACATACACACCATGTCACCCGCCACATTGCCGCCACCTCACCCCTTCCTGCCTGCGCCTTGCTAATATCACCCTGCCACCGTGTCCCTGCCACGTCATCACCCTACCTTACTGCCACATCACCCCGCTGATGTCATCACCATACAAGGGGGTCCCACTGCTGATGTCATGCTAACATCACCCGCCGTACTGCTGACGTCACCCGCTGTACTGCTAATGTCATCCGCCGAAAGGAAAGCGCGCAAGTGAAAAATCGAGGCTTCGGAGGCCCAGAATCAAATTCTGAGGTAGTTTTCGATGCGCGATTAGCACTTAGCCAAAGTGGGGAATCTTTTTTCCCAGTGGTTGTTTTTGCCTCGAAAGGGCAGAAAAGGGCCGATTTAATAGTTTTTAGCATATCAGAAGCAGAAAGAAGCCGAATTTAATATCAAAATGTATGAGGAAGCGGTAGAGAGTATCAGTGTTGCGGAAAAGTGTATCAGTAGAGATCGTTTCAGCGGCCCGAAGCAGCAAAACATTAAAGAGCCCCCCAACAAAGTCAACAAAACAGCTAAAGGCCATTTAAAGGAACTCAAATCATAGTTACTGCACATCAAAGTCACATAAAGATCAGTGGACCAAAACTCAAAGCACAGTTATTACACAAGCAATGCATCAAGCCACCAAGGACACCATATTAACTCATTTTGATCCAGCTGCTTCTGACACAACTCAATAGATATTTACTTGCATTTAGTTTTAGCACAAGTATAGGTTTGAAAGTTTTTTCCCACATACCTGTTTAGGTCGGCTGTAATAAATACTTTTGGATATTTACCCTATATATACAACCCTGAACAATGTAATGAGGGTTGTTGTTACTGGTTGGATAGTGGGCTAATGCATTCCAAGAGAGACTTGCACTGTGTATATGATATTTTTCTATAATCAAAGACTGCGTACGAGCTTGGAGAATGGACTGTCTGATGTGTTGTTAATGTTTCTGAAGAGTGAATGAGGGAAATCTTGTGCTGTTTTATGAATCAATAAGTATTCCTTACCTCTGTTGTTTTTCAATTTCACATATACTTAAGTTGCAAAACAAAAGTATGGTTTAGAATTTGCTTACCTGCACTCTATGCTCAGTTTCTGTGGCTTCTTAATGTTTTCCTCTTGATTTAGGCATAAATATGAATTCCATATGGCTCATATTTGCCCTAATTCACATATGAAAGGCTGTTATCTGGGAATTCTTAGCTGCTCCTAGTTAGAGTTTGTTCATCTTCCCTCTACTAATCTAATTGAGAGATTCTTTGTTGCCTCTCATTCCTTAGCCTGCAATCCATCTCCATTAAAGCTAAAGTTTTGTTTCATGAACAACTACCTTACCCCTCTTTCCTCTTATGACCAAGAAAATGCACCAGCAGTCTTAATCCATGACTCCATGCCCAATGGTTTGAAACTTGTCACACTATGCACTGCCTCTTTACTTGAAAGCATCCCCGTTCCACCAAAACACAATCAAAACCCCTTGAACCCAATAACTAGCCTAAAATCATCATCAACAAAGCTAAATCATTAAGACAGAGCCCTCTCTGATTGTAGGTGGGCTAGAACCTGCAATCCAAAGATTGGTTTGTGGTTACCTCGGTCGTATCCCTTCAGGAGCTTAGGGACAACATGAGTGATAACACAAGTGAAGGGAATTCGAACTTGGATCAGCTCTATTCTTAACTTGGATTACGCAGTAGAGGTAGACAAACAGTGGAGGAGATTTGAACCTGTGAATTGTTCAGATCTGAGCTAGTTTGTGTGTAGCAAGTGGAGATAGTACTGAGTACTTGTGAGGAGTATTGTACTATGTATTGTTACATGTTCTCTATCATTATAATATACAGATAGTTGGGGGTTTTCAGCTGTATGCTTTCCCCATTACATACTGTGTTGATATGTGTGATTGATGTTGCAATGTGCGCATGTGATTGTTTTTTTAATTCCGCAAATTGATGATCAATGGTAGAAGAGGTTATGTATTATGCATGCATTCCGCAAATAGTGTATAATCAGGATAATCTCTGTGAATAAGTGTTATATTATTCAAATTTCTACATGATCTCTTGAAGGAAGATCCATCATCATGAGTAATCAAGAAAGAGAGGGATCCATCAGACCACCAATCTTTGATGGGAGCAACTTCATTTATTGGAAGGTAAGAACCACAACCTATCTTCAATCTATTGGACCAGATGTCTCAGAATCGTGGAAGGAGGATATACATTTCCATCAGTAATTCCTACAGATGCAACAGGTAAAAAGCAATATGAAACCAATGCCAAGGATGTTAATACATTATTGGGGAGTCTGTCAAAATTAGAATTTGTCAAAGTTATGCAACTCAAATCCGCCAAAGAAATATGGGACAAGATCATTCTAAGCTATGTAGAAGACAATCAGGTAAAACGTGGAAGACTACAAACTCTCAGAATTCAATATGAAACTCTCAAAATGCACAATGATGAAAGTATAGCTAGTTACTTCTTACGTATAGATGAGATTGTTAATTTCATGAAGAATTTGGGTGAAGAGATAAAAGAAGTTACTTTAGTTGAAAACATTTTAAGATCCTTGACTACTAAGTTTGAATCAAAAGTATCTACCATAGAAGAAAAGTGGGATATTCAGACTATTACTATGACACAGCTACATAGAATCTTAACTACTTTCAAAATGAGAAAAGGAGGTCCATCAGATATGAAAGAAGCCGCATTTGAAGCTTTAGGAAGAGAAGAACTCAATGAATCAGGACATATTTCAGAAGGAGAGGAAGAAGCAAACTTTGTCAAGAACCTTCAATGGGGTTCCAAAAGATTCAGAGGTAAACTACCTTTCAAATGTTTTGCTTGTGGAAGAGTCGGTCATTATGCTTTCAAATTTCCTCATAAAGATAAGCTTGATAAAGGTAAGGAATCAACAAAATGGAATAGAAAACAAAGTGTAAGTAAGAAGAGCTAATATATGCATGAAGATAACGATGGTTTATCAATTAGTGATGAAGATGAAAATAGTAATGACTATAGACTTCTGATGGCTTTTGAAGATGATGATTTCTTGGATGCTTTAGATGAAGATGACATTTATGAAGAAATATCTAAACTCAAAATATGTTTAGAAGAAAAGAATATGATTATAGATACTCTGACATTCCAACTTGCTGAAAGAGAAAAACATAGTGAAAAACTATAATGTGAAATTGTGGGTCTAAGAAAGGATATTGAGAAAACAAAAGCTCCCAATCTTAGATTTGCTAAAGGATTAGAAACCTTAAATGAAATTATGGAAGTGCAGCGTTCTCCTCTGATAAGATAGGTCTTGGATATATTGAAGAAGCATCTCAAGCACAGAAGCCGTCAACCTCCACTAAAAGCTATCTTGATGCAGCAAAGAGAAGTGAACAGTTTGACAATCGTCAGCAAAGGCATAAAGCAGATCACCAGGTAAATCGGCCTCAATTTACTTCAAGGATGAATAGAAGCTATAACCAGCCTCAAGTAAATCATACTCAATCTGTTCCAGGAATGAATATCAATAGAAACTACAATCACCAGATCAGTAGATTCAATAATCACAGGAACTTCTTTAATGGCCAATGTTTTTCATGTCATAACTTTGGACACAAAGTTTCTCAATGTGTTTCTTACAAGACCATCATGACTAGACAAGCATGAAATTAAAGGAATGTGATAGGGATCATGAAACGGACCTACAGTAACTTTTCTCTTCTTTAAAATGAAATAGAATGCCCTATCTGCAACAACTTCGGTCATGAAGAATCTGAATGCGGAAATAAATTTCGGCAAACATCTCAGAAGGAGCAAACTTCATTAAGTACCAAAATATGGAGAAATAAAGAACCACAAACAGAAAGATGTGGTATGGCTTTGTATGCATAAGGACAAGAAAATTAGTGGTACATCGATTGTGGATGCTCAAAACACATGACAGGTGACAAAGAAAAACTTCATTCATATAATGCCTTAGAAAAGGAAAAGAAGGTCTCATTTGGAAATGACACTCCTGCTGTCATAAAAGGTAAAGGTTCTGTTCTCTTAAAAGAAAAAGTTAAAGCTAGGAATGTTATGTATGTTGATGGTCTAAAGCATAACCTGTTGAGTGTTAGTCAAATGTGTGATCAAGGAAATGAAGTAGTATTTTGATCAAATTGATGTGTTGTTCGTGAGCTTGATAAAGGAGAAACCATGATCAAAGGTATAAGAACTCCAAATAACTTATACATACTCAAGGGAGGACAACAACAGTGTTGTCTAAGAAAAAATGATGAACATTGGCTATGGCACAGAAGATTAGGTCATCTAAGATTCTCTCAAATAAGAAAAGCATGCAGATCCCAGGTTGTTCGTGATCTCCCTGATATCAACATCCCAAAAAATACAATATGCAAATGATGTCAATTTGGTAAGAAAACCAAAGAACACTTCTCGGAAAAGGAAGGATCAGCTAGTAAGCCTCTTGAACTTGTTCATATTGATTTATGTGGACCCTCAAGGAAAGAGTCATCTCGTGGAGAAGAATACTTTATATTGTTCATTGATGATTTTTCCAGAATGTGTTGGATAGGAGTTCTAAAGCATAAATATGAAGCATTTGAAAAATTCAAAGCCTTCAAAGCTTTGGTTGAAAATGAATCAAATCACAAAATCAAATGCCTCATATCTGATCAAGGAGGGAAATTTACCTCAGATGAATTCTTTGACTTTTGTGAAGGATATTGAATAAAAAGGAAATTCTCCAGTGCAAGGACTCCTCAGCAAAATGGAGTGGTAGAAAGGATGAATAGAACTGTTCAACAAATGGCTCGTGCTATGCTAGATGATTCTGGAACACCTTCAACCTTCTGGGGTGAAGTTGTGTTTGCTGCCGTCACTATTCTCAACCAAACAAATGTTCGGGTAAACAACACTCAAACTCCACATGAACTTTGGTATGGTAAGACTCCTATTGTAAAATACTTCAAAGTTTTTGGAAGAAAATGTTACATCAAAAGGACTGATGAAAGCTTGGTAAGTTTGAACCAAGAGCAGATGAAGGCATTATCCTTGGTTACTCTTCCCGAAGTAAAGGATATAAATGTTATAATAAAAGACTTAGGAAAATTATTGAAAGTGTTGTTGTTGTGGTTAATGAAGCATGCAAAAATCCAAAGCAAATAAAAATCGAAGATTGTGAAGAAGATGAGGATTATCCTCCCACATCAAACCAGACTAATTCTGAAGAAGAAACCATTGAAGCACCAGAAGAACTGATAACGGTAGAAGAAAAGACTCCATCCAGGTATGTTCAGAAAAATCATCCAGAGACTCAAATTTTGGGACAGAAAGAGGCAGGTGTGTAGACAAGAAGAACTATTACAGAAGCTTCAAGCTATCTTGCATTTCTATCCTCCACCGAACCTCAAAGTGTAAATGAAGCATGCAAAGATGAGTTGTGAGTCAAGGCCATGAATGAAGAACTTGAGCAAATTGAAAAGAATATACTTGGGAATTAGTTCTTAGACTTCATGATAATAATATCATAGGAACTAAATGTATATTAAAAAACAAGCTGAATGAAAATGGAGAAGTTATTAGAAATAAGGCCAGACTTGTTTGTAAAGGATATGCTCAACAAGAAGGTATATATTTTCAAGAAACTTTTGCAGGTCCTGTTGCTAGACTTGAAGCCATAAGAATTTTCCTTGCTCTTTCAAGTTTTCAAAAATTCAAAGTATACCAAATGGATGTAAAATCTACCTTTATTAATGGAGACTTAGAAGAAGAAGTCTATATTGAGCAACCAAACAAATTCATTCTTGGAAATGATGCAAAACTTTTATGCAAACTCAGAAAGGCTCTCTATGGTCTAAAACAAGCTCCAAGGGCCTGGTATTACCATCTTGACAAATATCTCCATCAACAAGTTTTTTCAAAGGGATCAACCGATAGCAATCTATATACAAAGATTGACAACGATAAATTGCTAATACTTGTTGTTTATGTTGTTGATATCATTTTTGGTAGCAATGAAGAAGCCATGAGTCGGAATTTTGCTTCGGTAATGCAACAATAATTTGAAATGTCTCTACTTGGTGAGCTTACATATTTTCTTGGTCTACAAGTTCAACAACATAAAGATGGTATTTTTCTGTCACAAACCAAATATCTCAAACAGATCTTGAAAAAGTATGGCATGGAAGATTCTAAACTAGTATGTACCCCAATGGTAACAGGATGCAGTCTCAGTTCAAATGATGAATCAACAACAGTATATGAACCAACTCACAGATCCATGATTGGCAGACTGCTTTGTTTAACAGGTACTCGGCCGGACATCATGCATGTAATAGGAATAGTTGGAAGATTCCAAGCAAATCCAAAGGAATCACACCTTCAAGCAGTCAAAATGATTTTCAAATATCTTCAAGGGACATAGAATTTTGGTTTATGTTATCCTAGAGATACAGATCTTACACTTCATGCATATATAGATGCAGATTGGGCAAGAAGCATTGATGACAGAAAAAACACTAGTGGTGGTGCATTCTATATGGGTTCCAGATTAGTGTCTTGGTTTAGCAAGAAACAAAGTTCAATTGCATTATTTAGAGTTGAAGCAGAATATGTGGCTGCTGCATCTTGTTGCACACAAGTCCTTTGGATGATGCAAACATTACAAGACATTTAGATCACATGTACTCCACCCATCCCCTTTCTATGTGATAATACAAGTGCCATCATTATTTCAAAGAATCCAGTCATGCATTCCAAGACCAAGCACATACCCATCAAATATCATTTTCTACGTGAACAAGTGCTTGAACAAAAGGTCAAATTGGAGTATGTTCCCTCCAAAGAACAGTTTTCTGATATATTCACCAAACCACTGCCCAGATAGACATTTGAATATCTCAGATAGAAGCTGGGAGTAGTTGATGCATCATCCTACTGTTAAAAATATCTATTTCGGAGAAAGGTGGTTATACGCGAGTTTCGTGAAGCATATTTGTGTACATATGCTGGTTTTTATGGATACAGTCGCGTATATGTTGGTTTGAGAAAAAGTAGTGGTATAGACTCAGGATGAAAGGGGTCTGATATGGTTAAGAGTATTATCTACTCTACTTGATGATGGCTACAGTCTGTGGATAACATGTGGAAATATGTTGGCTCCCATAAGTTGTTGATAACTTGATGTATATCTGATTAATGATGATGTGTTGATAACTCTTCTACTATATGAAATGATCAGATCTGATAGTGATCATCTGTCATAGGTTCAGGGGGACCATATACTTCTAATAATGGATTGTTGGCATTATCTTAGAAGATCTTGGTACAAATTCACACAATTGTTTTTTATTCAGGTGGAACAGGTTTAGGGGGAGATCATGGTTGCTAGTCTGGATGCTTATTGACAGATGTTGCTAATGATAGTCGCTGATGACTATCATGGTCTTGTTTCAGCTATTTGGTCTCTGTTATATATGTCATGTATATCTTTTAATGTAAAGGTCATGAAACGATCTATTTTTTTACCCCACTATGCATGGGTTGGATGATGTAATGATCTTGTTTTGTCATCTATAAACAATTGGTATATCCCCACTTGGTTGGAAGATGGATGTATGTATGAGTCATTGGTGATAGGAAGGTCATTTATGATGTATGTATAGAGTCATGTTCTTCTTTTAGAAAATATTTTTGCAGACCTTGCTTATATTCAGGGGGAGCATGGACTCAATCATGGAGCTCAATTAGCACACTTCAACATCTCAAAGAATTCAGCATGTACTCAGAGGGAACATAAATCTTTGCCCTTGATGACAAAGGGGAAGAGTGACTTGGGGTTGCCATCAAGTCTAAAGGGGGAGATTGTTGGCATTATGACATAGATTTGGCACTATGACATAGGTGTTGTCCTTGATGGAAACTCACTCAGATGATAGATTACAGTTCAGACTCATAGAATTAAGAAAGAGAGGTATACGCAGGTTCCCCATTAACCAAGTTGCATGTACACGCAGGTTCTCAAACCAAAAGGAGCGTATAACATACACACACACTTTCATGGAAGAAAAGATGTGTACATGTTGGAAAACCAAGCTTTGGTCCATGGTATGTGGTCCATGGTATTTTGATCCATGGTATTGGTCCAAGGTATCTGGTCCGAAGTGTTGACCCTAGGTATTCGGTCCAAGGTATTGGTCCTAAGTGGTTTTGGTCCATGGTATTGAGTAAGGCCTAAGGCTATAAAAGGAGGAGAAGATCATTAGGCAAACGTACTCAAGTAATTGAATATCTGATGGAGAGCAAGATCTAGTATACAGGTTATTGGGTCATGGTGCATAGCTAGATCTGAAACAAGGATGAGCCTTAGTGCTTGATAAGCGGGGTCAAGATCTTAAGGCTTGAAGTGAAGTATCTTTATTTGGTTTGATCATTTATTTGAATAACTGGCGCATGTTGTAGTCTGTGAATATGATGATTTGGGTATAGCTGTAGTCTGGAATTGTTGTAAATATTAAATCATCATTTACAAATCTGTACACAGGTTCACTTTAGAAAAGGCACATATACACATTGTTTCTACATATCAAAATAGCGTATACATCTTAAATTTGATTTGCAAATCTGTACGTAGGTTCGCCTTGAGAAAAGAGCGTATGCACATAGGTTTAACACATTGAAGTAGTATATACCTCATAAAATATGTTTTAGCTTCTTTTGTTTGCTATTGCAGCGTTCTAGGTTCTGGCTTTGGTTCTGGTTACTGTATTCTGGTTACTGGTTACAACATTTTGAAAGATCAAATTGAAGGATTGTAAAAGTGTTTGGTGCCAAGGAGATTGGTTGATGCAGATATATTTGATGATTGAATGACGCTATTGATGGATACAGTCTAAAAATTTATGAAACGTGATCCTTGGAAGAAAAGAGAAGGTTGCAACCTTCTGTAGGTTGGCATCTACGTACTAGTAAACGAATCAGCTAGTACAAGAGCTAGGGGGTTGTATCTCCCTTCCAAAAGAAGCTGGAGAACGAGAGAAGGTTGTATCCTTCTGCAGGTAGAAGTCCGCGTACTGGTATAAGACTGCACTAATACAAAAAATGTAAAAAGAAGTTTCTAATTTAAAAAGAAGATAGAGACGATTGTAGTAGGTGGTTTTCACCCACATTGGGTTTCCACCTTATATCTTGTGTTCATGTGTGTGATTGTCTATTCTGTTTTTACTGCACCTGGGTACTTTTTATATGGTTTTGATGCACTGATTAAAGATCAACATATGATGAATTAACTGAATCATAAGTGTGCATGATATACGCTAGTTGCCTTAAACACAGTTGCGTATACACGCGAATTCCATTAACTAAAGAAGTGTATATGAATATGATTATGGAAATGAAAAAATATTGACTTGCTAATACTAATTCACCCCCCCTCTTAGTTTTATTTCCAACACCTTTTTCATTGTTGTTGCTTGTTATTTGTAAGCTTTCCAACTTTGACATTTCCTAGGCTTGTAACTGTGAAGCAATTATCAATAGACTTCGCTTTAATCTTTGAATTTTGGAGTCTTAATTATAGACACATGGCAAATAATCTGAAGAATTGGTCCAAATAGCTTCCAATTGTTGTTTTCTGGTAGTGCTCTAAGTCTCAAATTTTGCGAGGAGGCTTAGGCACATGTATTCCAAAGAACCCAGAAATTTTTTGGGAAAATTCCACCCAGAAATAATTTTATTAAAATAATTAATTATTTTTAAAGGGGTCTGTTGACCACTACGTGTCAACTACCCTTAGCAGTACACCCCCTTTTCTTCGCAAAAGGGTAGCGCTTGATTAACGTGTCCGTACCATTTGACAGTGATCGTCGACCTTATCATATTATGTTGTAAACCCAGTTTGCATGTGTGAATTGTAAATAATCTTAGCTACCTAGGTGGACCTAATTTTCTAATTATAATCTACATTCCAGAAGGTTTTTTGTCTCACCTATCCATGATCGGCAGAGTTTCCTTTAGCCTAACCCCAAAGCCAGAATGAATTTTGTCATTAGAATCTTAGGGGAATCCTAGTGCGTTGATCTGCTAGATTATAGTTGGTCGCGGAATTGGGTGATCTATGAGGGTCTATGTCAAATAGGTTTTCCCCCTTCGGATGTAAAATTGTAAAAGTCATGATGTAAAGTGTCTTGAGGGTTAGGAAATGTTTTAATCCCCTCATAGGTCCTAAGTCCTAAGTCCTAGGTCCTAGGTGATTTTTCCAAAGGCTAAGTTCGAGGATCCATTTAAATATAAAAAAATAAAAAAATTGGAAGAATAAAAAAACAATAAAAAAAAATTAAAGATATAATAATTAAAAAAATTAAAGAAATTAAAAAAATAAATAAAATTAAAAAATAATAAAAAAATAAAATAAAATAAAAATTTAAAAAATGAATTAAAAAATAACTAAAAATAATAAAATAATAATAAGTCAAATTTTTTGAGTAAATAAATGCAGAATTTCAAATTTTTAATATATTAAAATGCATTTAAAAATTCGACGGATGAGATTAAAAGATATCTTGATCCTCATCGATGGTCGAGATCATTTTGACATGGGTCACTTGAACTAGCCGTTGGAAAATTTTCCTTTAAAGTGCTAGGGGTCATTTGAGATGGATTTGGATCTTAGAGTCTGGTGCTAAAGAAAGCTCTCTTGTAGTCATTTTTGGTGCAATAAAGAAGGACTTTGGGGTTAAAAATCTTGCCGGTGTTACTCTTCTTAAAATGTTGTAAGATGATTTATTTTTTCTGCATAATTTTATTTTCAGCCATTGATGATAGCTTAATGAAGATTGATTTAGGCACAAGTATCTTATCTAATCTCTAAGGTTTGAATGATAGTTTAGATTCTGAAATATAATGGCAGGTATCTCCATTTGATCTAGATTTCACTATTGTTTTCTCCCTCTATGCTAATGGTTGAATTTAAGTTGTGCATGAAACCTTAGTTTTGAGTTTACCGGGCATTAGGGGAAGTTCTTGGCTGAACCAGCCAACTCCCGGATTATGTTTTCAGAAAGAGCCCAGCCAATTTTCATCCCGGGCTTATCATTTGAAATTTTTTATGAATGCATGAAGGATTTTCTGAAGTATCTCACATTAAATTTAAATTCTGAAAATATTACTGTGGATTATTGAAAAATCTGGCTGTTTAAGAGTTAAAATTCTGTAAATATTTTAAATTTTTAGTTGGTTTTAGGGTTTTTAGTTTTTGTTTTTGGCACATTTCACTTCTCGGTGTTTTGTTTTTTCCATTGCAGGTTGTAGGTATAGATCTTAAAAATTTTTGCAGGGATATTCTTCAAAATATCTTCAGTTTTTCTAAAAAAAATCGAGGGTTTGTTCAAGCTATCTATCTGTTGTTACCCGGGGTGTCCTTTCTGCAGAAAGATTTTGATTTTTTTTTGAAGTGTGCACTGTCCAAGCTTCCAGATTTGCATTTTGATGGCTGTTCTACCCTGAGGTGCTTTCATGCTGAATTTTTCTTCACAGCCCTCACATTTCTCCTTCCTATCCCCGCCACTGCAAACCTTCACTTACCCTTACGCAACTCTTTCATCACCTGCGTAGCTATTTCAAAAAAAAAAAAAAAAAAACTTCATGCTACCTCGTTTTTCTTCAACTCACCTGCGTATTCCCCTCCTTATCTATGCCAAACAGCAATCCACTCCTTGTCCTTATCCACCTACATGCAGCTATTCATCCACTTCGGACTTGCACTCTTTTATCAATGCTGCCACCTGCACATTCAACCCTCACACGCTGCCTTCAAACGCAGCCTCCCACCACTACTCCTCATGTTGTTGTTGCCTCATTTTGATCCCTGCACGTAGTCCATTGAGCCCTCTTTTCCTTCGTCCTCAGCTCTTCATGCAGCAATCCATCGAGCTACCTGTCTACTACAGTCAACCTGCGCAACCAATTCATCACCATAGCCTTGCGTGAAACCTTCCAGCTCTCCCATCCGTAGTCTTTTCTATCCTCTGCATACTTTTCCGAGCTGCCAAGCCACTCCCTGCTCCCACGCTGGCTATTGATCCTTCGCTGCTCCTGTGCCATCGAAATTTCATCCTTCATGCAACACCCATCCCACTTGCTATTCCCTCATCCGTACGGCCTGCATACATTGAAAAACAACATCAAAAATAAAAACAAAAATTTCGACTTGGTAAATTATCGTAAGTTTTCCATTTTTTTTTTTTTTTTTTCTTATTAATTTTAAGTTAGGGTAGTGTAGTTTCTTAGTTTTAGATTTTGAATTAGAATTTATTTTTTTTACTCATAGTTTTATACATATGTTAGTTTATTTTTAGACTTATTAAATCTTAGATTTAGTTTTAGATTTAGATTTAGATTAGTTTAAATATTTGATTTTTTAAAGTTTTGCTTTATTTTTTTTGGTTTAGATTTATTAAATTCTTATTTTAGTTGTTTTTAGATTTTGACTACTTTAAATTTAGATTTTAATAATAATAAACCATAAAATATAAAAAATATAAAAAGATTAAAAAAAAAAAAAAAAG
>APFE030551327.1:9431-24909 GCA_000404065.3 Pinus taeda
TTATCTAATAGTATTTATTCTAATTAAAAATTGTTACTGTATTCACACATAAGACATTTATTCTCAAAAAATATATTCCAATAATAACCATTTAACCTAACCTATTTTATGACCTTTCATGATTCTTGCCTAAATATCAAATAAAGATGCTAAAGCAAGTGATTGTTAAAATCTATAAACCATGTAATTACAAGTCATATATTCAAAAAAGTTTTTATTATCAATAAACAAATTGTTCTACTCCACACTATTTTAAAGGTATTTGTTGAGAAATTGTTTTATTGATGTTTATTTTCAATTGCTACCTTACCTATACGTACAAGTTACCATATAGAAATGATGAAATTATCCTTGTAAAAATATATTTTTCCATTGGCCATGGACAATCAAATTAATACCTCAACATTAATTTAAAAGATGTTATATCCTAATTGAAAAAATTTACAAAGTACTATTTAGGACATCCTTTATTTCAATCTTTTTGCCACATTTTTATTTAAATACACCTCCCTCAAGCCTAGTGGTGATCAAAATTAGGTAGTTGACATTACAAGAAATACATCCAGTATAAAATAGTGGTGATCAAAATTAGGTAGCTGAGCAATACATCAGGTATAAAATAAGTACAAGTACAGGGATATGATGAAATCAGGAAAAAATGTAGTATTGGAAAAATAATTTTTTGAAATATTTATAAATATGTATGTATCAATTGAGTTGACTAGTTTTTTTAATATAAAGACTTTATATATCCTTCTAAAAAATTGAAGATTGTGACTATGGTTTAGAGAAGGCCATAAAAACTTTAATTATCTAAATTTCCAGACAACAAATGTCACTACCCATATGGACAAAAAACAATCAAGTTCTAGATGAAAACCATGATTGTAGGCGAGTTTTCATTGTCCAAATTTTACCACTAGAGATCAAAATACCATCATAAGTTTGGAAATACATAACAACCCTTACCCATTCAAAACCATTGTAATACAAAGATATGCAAATTAATACGAAATCCCCATAAGACAACCACATACAAGCTTCCAAATCCATGTCAACACAAAGGAGAGCATCACTAGGTAAAGAGCCAAAATCATAGACGTTTGTTGATCCATTGCCATTGTATACCAAAAGAACAAGAACTATCCTAGTGCACCATTACGTCTGAGAAAAGAAAAGTTGTAATGCCCCAACAACCTCCCAAAACCATAGAGCCAAGTAGTAGTCCATCATGCATGAGAGGATGACAC
This sequence comes from Pinus taeda, assembly GCA_000404065.3. Lineage (NCBI taxonomy): Eukaryota > Viridiplantae > Streptophyta > Pinopsida > Pinales > Pinaceae > Pinus > Pinus taeda. Next base: position 10,682 of record APFE030551327.1, read on the forward strand.
TAAAGCAAAACTCCAACAACCACCTAGGACCATAGTTCCGAGTACCAATCCACCTCGTCGAAGAGAAAAGACACCAAAACAAACATCCTAAAGGGTCGCCTAGAACATGCCCGCTATAACAAGCATCAAAACCAACTCTTCAAAGTGTCTTCCATAAGCTAGAGAACTAAGTAACATTATCAAAAAGGGTTGAAACCATTGTATTAGAGAACCAAGTGACAATTTCAAAAAGACATGAAACCATTATATTAATCATGGTTTGAAGATTCAAATTAAAGCAGGAAGATGAACATTGTCATCGACTGGAGGGTCAATAGGATCTCCTGAAGCAGAATCACAAACAAAGAAGCCCTCCACCTTTACCAAATAGGAATCAACATTATCTAGAAAAAATCTCATATTACGAAGCATTTGTTTAATATCTTCCAAGAAAAAAAACACATTGTAATTTTCAACCCGTTTATCTTTGTAAATGAGATGCAACAGAGTCATCATCTATTGATTGAGGGCCAAAGAACTTAGGAACTGCAGCCTCCTTCTCTAGAATCTACCAAGAGGTGGTAACTATTTAACATCCTCACCCACTAACTCGGAGTAAGAAAAATAAGGATGGTCCCCTGCTTCCTTGTTCTCCAGGACTAATATCTCCCTCCTCACTTCCAAGGGGACAACATCAAAAGAAGAGGCTACAATATCATAAGCAAAAGGGAGAACCCTTTTGTGCCCAATGTTGTTGCCACCTCCCCTTCGACTTCTCATTCTTTGTCTCGGAGACATGAAAACTACAACAAATAGATACATAGGACAATGACTAAATCGACTAATGAATTTGGACAAAGAATGAAGCGAGAACCCTTGTAGACCAGACATTAATACAAGAAGGTTGTCACCCAAAGACCAAACAAGAGGACCAAAACCCAAGAGATTATCCATCTAAACACAATTTAGACTCATAACCCAATATGAAAACCATGCGACCTTCTTACCACTCAAAATGAATTGGGAACAACTGTAATATAATTTGGACCCCAAAATTGACCAAATTTCCAGAGAAAACCACACATTATGAATTGCAAGCAATAGACCCAGTATCAATTGACTCAGGAGCTTACCAATAAAAGTAACACTAAAATATTCATACTCTAATAGAAAAATGCCCAAAAACACAAAAAAGATCCCAAATTACCCAATTAACCTGACCTAGTGCGCATATAATTCCAAAAGCCCACATAAAACATACAAACATGGAATTTCCCAAAAATCCTTGAAATTAACCAGAAGCTTAGACCAAACCACTATAAAATAGAGAAAGAAAACCATTGTTTCTAGCATGAGTTTGTACAAATAAAGACAACTCACCAAACTCCAATGGCACTCATTGTATACCATAAAGGGTAGCAACGAATTGAGAAGTGACCACCACCATCAAAGACGCAAAAATTCATTAGTAAATTGCTTAAGAACACATTAATCCACACCATTTACCACAAGGAACATCAACTAGAGAACCCACTGAACATAAAATTCATGAACCCTACTCTCAAACGCTGGAATACACACACTGCACCAAAGAAACCATCCCCATACTTTAATTATGTGACCATCAATGGAGGATGAGGAAGTATCCTTGCCTCCTTGCTCGAACAAACTAAAATGATGTCCTCCCATCTTTGTAACCCTGCAAATTATTACACCTTGTGGCACAAAAGCTGAGGTATCGACTTTGACTACCTTTTCCCACTCACCCCTAGGTATGAACAAAGTGTTCATTTGGTGATCCCTTTAATGTGTCCAATGAAACCATAATATCACCCCAAACATGGATTGACTGATCCATATCTAAAAAACCTTGGAGAGATGTAAGATCCCCATCCACGTTGATAAGAGGCCATTTCTCATCTAGGTCCAAATCCTTACGATTAAAACCCAAATTAGCCAAAAATTATGCTACTATATTACCTATTTTCCTAGTATGCTAGACAGCAACATATTCTAATTTATCAAGAAACCCATTTATATTTTCCACAATCCCCTCTAACCTCCAACTTTTCACAATCTTCCTTAGTGGTTTCCCATTTAAAATATTTTGAACACACAGAATGGAGATCATTGAGTCCCCCTCAATCTGTAATAATTGAGACCCTTCCCTAATGGAAATTTGAATACATTTCTCTAATGCCATGAAATCTTCCATATTGTTGCTCACTACCCCACAAATCTGAGCGAAGACCCTTATAGAAGAAGATCGATAATCTCAAAATAGCCCTCTGAATCCAGCTACTTGAGGATTACCCTTTGATGCTCCATCAAAGTTCAATTTAATAAAATATCTTGGAGGTGGGGAAAGGACTCTTTTGAGGAGATGTTTGAATCCTGAAGCGGTTTCTCCCTGAGTGTGACTATCCACTGATCCAGATTCAATATCTTCATAATCTTAATCTCAATATTTTCAACCTTCCAATCTTCACTAGACCATGAGATGATAAGGATTCCTTCTCTATCTCCAAATGTAAAATCTTTTGATCTCCATATCTCCCTACTATGCAAAATATCCAATTAGAGTGTCATCATTGTAGTATGGGTTTATGAAAAAATTTCGAATTTCTCTCCCCCTCGTTCAACTACTGGAAATGATATTTTTGCCTTCATAATACTTCCTCATGCCATCTTGTCAATTACAATTTATGTAATGTGTTCCCCTCCTCCAATAATAATTAGGGTGTCCAACCTTCCATAATCATTCATTGTTGCACTTCTTGTATTTGACCTTCTAGTTTGAGTTTCTCTTCAAAAATATTACCAAACTCCTTATTCCATAATTTATTTTAGATTTCAACACCTTAATTTTCAATTGAAATGTATGCATTTTATTCTTACCTTTCATCGAGATTTCTGTCCACCAGCCTTTAGCTTTCTCCACAAATTAGTCGCTTGGAGCCAAAAGCTCTCAAAACGGAAATGTCTGTTCCTAAAGGCTTCTTTAAGATTTATTCCTAATTGCACCGACCTGATCCGGTATGAGACAAGGAAGGATGGTGGCTTCAATAAAAATGTCATTGTCCAAAACTTCTTTTGTAACCAAAAACTAATCCAATCAACTCGCGACTTGATATCTACCACCTTGTCAATTATTCTAAATACAAATATTGTTGATAGTTAGTATATCTATTAATCTTAAGTTAGTTGTTAATATATATATGTAAAAACATACCAAAGATATTAAAAAAAAAACATAATACATTATGATAACTTCATGATTTTATATATATATAGATATATAATATATTATAATATATATATAATATATAATATATATATATATATATATTATTTTTTTACTTAAAAAAATTATAAAATGCTAGAAAGAAAGCTATATATGAAAACATGTTATTAATGTGTGAACAAATTGACACATTCATAGAAATCTATGGTAAAATAATACATTATTTCTGAAATGAATTAATTTTAATTTTTTAAATGAGAGTTTTGAGAAATAGTATACCTAATACTTGCAATATTAATAATTAGTAAATAATAAAATATTCTTTTTAAAGAAAATAGTTGTTTAGGTTATCAAAATAATGTTTGAAAAATTGTTATTAAATTATTATATATAATCATTTTAATTATGTAATCCATACATTTAATGCGGTCCTAAATTTTGATGTAATGATTAAGTGAATTTGGTAAAAAAATTAAAGCATTAGCACCAATCACATAATTTAAGAGAAACTTACCCAGTGGAGATTTGATAATTGGCCCCAATGAATGAAGCATAGAAGCTTCACTATGAAAGCTTATAAAATGTATGTTTGGATGAATTAAACATTGCAAGAGGATGTAACATGTGATTATAAAATGTGTGGCTCTATTCAAATATGTTACTTTATTTATTTTTATATTTTTCTAAAAATATAAAATCGTGACTGATGTTATAATAAATTTAAAATGTTGAGTGATGTTATAATAAATTTATCAATAAATTATTGTTGGAAAAATCATGTATAATAATTATTAATTTATTAAAAATAAAGGAGAACAAATATTACTTATCCACAAGAGCATAAATAATTATGAAATTAAATTCTATAATAAATTATGGTAAATAATGTGATAAATGAATAGTAGAAATGGATGTTAAGAAGTGATAATAATAATGACAAATTAGTAGTCCAACATCTTCCCTAAACTGAACATGTTGCATGTTTTCATGCAACCCAATGCCTTTGTATTAACCAAGTTGTAATACAATAAACAAAATGCTCACCCCAACTCATGATATTGATGGAACAAAATTCTTCTTCCTCAAATGCTTTTTTAAAACATGATCCAGGTGGATATTGATGGTCACTCGCCAATTCCACTTGGACCCCCACCATTGTTGCTTTTAGTTTTCTAGTTTCCTTATTTGTAACACAATTTACTATTTTTGGTACATTTTCGGGTCCTAAACTCTGGGAACTGTTTTGAGGCCCTAAACAATGTTTTCTGGGAAAATTGACAGTAGCGTGGATCCATGGATGGATGTTTATCATCCCAAAGTTGTAGTCCTCAGATAGATCTTTCTAATGAGGTATTGTGCGTGTCAAACAGAGATCATATGCCAAAGTTACGATCCCAGGAAGTTGATGTACCAATTTACACAAAACGGGGTCCATATTTTGGTGCTTCATCTCCTAGGGTTAGGGTTTTTTATTTTCCATTGTTTCTCAACAATAAATAGGCTTTTGAGCCTCATTGTAAGATAGTTTAGAGGCATGTAGCCGTCACATCTCTCCTCGGAGATAAGCTACCATTGCTCGAGCTAGTTTATTTTCATTTTTGTTTGTAAGCATATTTCAGTATTTTACATTAATGAAATGAAGTATTATTCCTATTGTATCTCTGTATTTATGGTTATTTCTATAATTTGTTGCATTCCTGTTTAAATTTGTATTCCTTGTCCAATCGAACCCTCTGATGTGTGGAAGACTACCTTCAAAGCCAAGGAGGGCCTTCTCGAATGGTTGGTTATACCTTTCGGGTTGACAAATGCTCCTGTAACCTTCATGAGGCTAATGGATGACATCTTGCAGCCATTCACCAACTCATTTGTAGTGGTATACTTGGGTGGCATCCTGATATTCAGCTAGAGCTAGGAAAAGCACCTCCACCACATTCAACAGGTTCTCCAAACACTGCGGCAACACAAGTTATGTTCCAATTTGGAGAAATGCACTTTTGGCATGACCAAAGTTCAATATTTGGGATACATTATTGATGAATAGAGGGTGCATGTGGATCCATCCAAGATCCAAGTAATTCAGGATTGACCATCTCCAACCACTCTAACAGAGCTTCACAACTTTCTGGGTCTTGCCAACTTCTACTGCAGGTTCGTGTTGGGATTTTCTCATATCACTTGGCCCTTGAGTCAAGTCACCAAGGGAGGAGTGAAAGAAAAATTCTTTTGGCCTGAATCGCAACATAAGGCATTCACAGAGTTGAAACATCACCTCTGCTTAGTACCAGTGCTCGCATTACTAAACTTACAACAACCATTTGAGATCAGGACAGATGGCTCTAACTATGCTATTGGGGCAGTCCTTACTCGACACAGGCATCCAATGGCATATCACAGTGAGACACTTTCAGAAATAGTCCGGAAGTATCCCACTTATGACAAAGAGATGTATTCCATTGTGCAGGCCTGCCGACAATGGAAGCATTACATTTTGGGAAGGAAAAAGTCATCCACACAGACCATCGACCCCTGTAGTTCATACAGAGAAAGGGAAGTTGTAGGATTGCCATCAGAAGTGGTTCACATACCTGCAATAGTTCCATTTGAATATCAAGTATAAGAAGGGAAACAACAATAATGTTGTAGATTGCATCAGTTGACCACCAATCATGGCATTAACCACCATGCTCAACTCTTGTGGGAAAAAAACTTCTGATTGGCCAGTTCTCTACAAAAGCAACCCAGAATTCGGCCACACATACTAGACACTCTTGGAGGGTCAGCATGTTCTAGATTTTTACCTCTAGGATGCCTTATTATGCCACCTGGGTCACCTTTGTGTTCCTTCAAGCGAGTGTGCCAAGATGATTTAGGAAGAACATTACAGTTAGGCAACTAGGCATTTTGAGGTTGAGAAAATGGTGGTTGTACTGTAGAAGTATTTCTATTGGCCGAATCTTCAACAAGATGTCGGGAAATACATCAGATCCTACACTTCCTACGTCATTGCCAAATCGACCATCAAGAAGAAAGGCCTCTATACTCCACTACCTACCCCTAGTCAAGCTTGGGAATCCATCTCCATGGATTACATGTCGAGCCTTCCTTCTACTAAGCATGGAAATGATTGTGTTTTTGTGGTCATTGACAGGTTCTCAAAGATGACCATTATGGTGGCCTGTAAGAAGAATATCACAACAAAAGTCACTGCTAAACTCTTCTTTAAACGAGTGTGGGTACACTTTGGGATCCCACAGTCTATCATCTCAGATTGAGACAACAAGTTCCTCAAGTACATTTTGGTCCAGTCTCTAGTCAATGCTGGACACCAAACTCACTAAGTCCACAACCTTCCATCCCCAAACTAATGGCTAGACAGAGGTTGTCAACAGGATGATCGTACACATTCTGCACATGTACAACTCAAAGCATCCACGCACATGGGATGAGAGCCTCCCCTATGTTCAACACAACTATAACTGGGCTCTTCACAGCTCAACTGGCCACAACCCTTTTCAGGTGGGCTTGGGATTCCAACTACTATGTCCCATTGATTGGCCATGCCATTTGCAACTACTGAGGTAGATTCAGCTCATGTCCAGTTTGAAACAGATAAGGCAAACAACTTCATTGACAACATCCAACATATCTGCTAGCATGTCCACGACATTATGGAGAAATCAAATTCCAAGTACAAGCAACAAAATGATCAACATCGAGTGCCACACAATTTTCAAGTGGGCGACAAAGTATGGTTGCATTTGCAAAAGGAACGCCTTACTGAAGCCTATTGGAAACTCAAACCACTCTAATATGGTCCTTACACCATTACCAAGGTTGTGGGAGACAATGCATTTGAGCTCAAAATTCCCCCATTCCTTGGTCTGCACCCAGTGTTCAATGTGGACCGCCTTCGGCCATACTTTCCACCATTACTAGACACATCTGACATTGCAGAACAACTCACATCAACAGAGTTAAATCCATATTGCATGGAACAAGCTGCAACTAATCGGATCATGGAAACGCAGATCAAGCACACATGCCAACAGAAGATCCAACTATATCGAGTTGTCAAAGCACGCCAACTCCTTCACCAGGGCAAGTCACTCACCAGGGACCAAGTTCAGCAGAAGTTTCTTCATCTCATGGAGGAACTCAACGCAATGGGGACCATTGCTTCCTAAGGGGGGAGGGAATGATCCAGGTGGATATTGGTGGCCACCCATAAATTCCACTTGGAGCCCCACCATTATTTCTTTCAGTTTTTCAGTTTCCTTATTTGTAGCACAATTTACTATTTTTGGCAGTTTTCAGGTCCTGAACTCCCGGAGCAATTTTGAGACCCTAAATTATGTTTTTTGGGAAAATTAGGAGAAACATGGGTCCATTGACAAATGTTTCTCAACCCAAAGTTGTAGTTCTCAGATAGATCTTTCTAATGAGGTATTGTGCGCATTAAATAGAGATCATATGCCAAAGTTACGACCCTAGGAAGTTGATGTACCAATTTACCCAAAACAGGGTCCATAGTTTGGTGCTTCCTCTCCTAGGGTTAGGGTTTTTTATTTTTCATTGTTTCTCAACAAGAAATAGGCCTTCGAGCTTCATTATAAGAAAGTTCAGAGGCATGTAGCTGCCACATCTCTCCTTAGAGATAAGCTACCATCGTTTGAGCTATTTTATTTACATTTATGTTTTTTTAGCATATTTCAGTATTTTAGATTAATGAAATGAAGTATTATTTCTGTTGTATCTCTGTATTTATGATAATCTCAGTAATTTTTTGCGTCCCTGTTTAAATCCATATCAAAACAATAGTTGTTCAATTCTACAAATGTTGGTGAAGCTGTAACAATTTTCATATTTACTTTCAATCATATGAAGTTGCAACAAAGTATGATACAAGTAAAAACAAACTTCATTAGCCATTTTCTCAAAAATTACAAACCAGATTTTTCTGAAATTTTGCAAGAAAATTTCTAATATATCAATGCTTCTCCAATATAAAAATCAAATTTATTTGATGCACAGATCTCGATATATAAACAAAATGGCTATAGGTGATGATGTTTAATTTCTCAAAAATTGTAAATCAGTTTTGCTTGAAATTTCACAGATTTGTTCCTATTACCTTAACACTTCTCCACACCAAAAATCAAAGCAATCCAACGAGCGGATTTCAATATATCAGCAAAATGGTTGTATGTAACAGTGCATGATTTTTGGAATTTACCAATTGGTTTAGCTTAAAAATTTATGGGTTAATGATACCTCTTTCTTGTCCAAAAATCACAAAGATGTACACAAATCAATTTATGCACTGTAAAAAAAAGAATGGAATTGTATAACTTAAATGAGGAAGGAAAGAGGAAACATCCATCATGCATAACAAATCTTCCCCCAAACTGGAGAATTAACGTGCCCTCATGCTACACTAGAAAACAAATTGAGGTGGTTGCTATAATCATTGCTGAAATCTTTGCTTGGTGTATAACAACAAGAAATATGGGATGTTTTTAGAATGAAGAAGGATATTGATGGATGATAAAGAATATTAATGGCATGGTCATGATGAATAAAATAATGAAAGTAACACTCCCCCAAACTTAAGGCTTTTTAGTTCTTAAAAATAGGAAGTGGTAAAGAAGGGGAAATAATGGTTGAAAATTATGAATGAATAATGCTTAGTGGTTTTTTTCATGACATTCTCCTAAACTTTTAATAAATCAAAAAACTATGCTATTTTACCTCAAGTTTTACCTCCATAAAATGTGAAATGACATTTATGGATTGACATTTGTTGAAGATGATGTAGGCTGAGTTGATGCTGAGAGTGATGTGAAAGGTGGAAGCCATGCAAGCTGAAAGAAAGTAATCAGAAAGTGTAGCATGATTTCCTTCCCCCAAACTGATTAGTTTCCTTGTCATCAAGATTTTGATAACACATCTCATGAGTATCCTCAATCAATAATTAATCTGGATTCAAAATCATAACTAGGCCTCTTTATCCTAACCCAAAATAATAGTAGTGTTGTTAAGTTGCGAATAAATGGAGATTGATTGGGTAAGACAACTATCTTTGGTTAAAGATATGAAACTTTTATAATAAAGGAATGAAAGATTATATGATACAAAATGTCAAATATCAAATATCCTAAAAGTTTCATCTCTAACATGTAATGTAAATATTTATAACTCAATAATAGATATAAACCATAACCACCATGATCTAAGAACTGATTAAATATTACCCCATGAACCATGAGTTCTAGCAAACCTTATATATGAAACATTGGGCTTTATCCATAGTTTTCAGAAAACAAGGTAACCAAGTATATCATAGTATTGAATTAACTTCTATACCATAGGCATGGCCACTACTCCCAGCAGGGCCTTGACCGGGATGCCTTTTTAACCCATTAAGATGACAATGTCCCATCTATTAGAAATAAGTACATAGTTACAAAAGCATTTTAATTTACTTAAATGTCTACTGAAGATCATTGTTCTAGCTTGGTAACAAGTTAATAAAAATGCCATTCATGGGAGCTAACAAAATTGAACAAATATGTTTTGCATATTGCAAGGATATCTCATTTTTAATGAAATCTACTATCATCTATGTCTTAAAGTGTTATGTGTCTATGCGTACACATACTAGCACAATGACATAAATTAAATGGTTGGTAAAGACAAATAAGCATCAAAAGATTAATCTCATAATACATCTCACATTGCTAACATTTAAAAAATTCATAAAAATTAAATAATATATAACTTTATATTATTATTATTATTATTATTATTATTATTATATATAGAGAGAGATATAAGCCTTGGTAGGACCTTGTATTTTCTATTTATAAAAGACAATTTTACACCACATAGATGAGATAGGTGGCCTCAACTTGCCCAATGGGAAACCAAGTCTGTTGGCCACCTATCCTCGTTATATGCCATCCAAAAGAAATAAAGTTTAAGGTGATCTACCCAAGCTATATATACATCTATATCATGATAAGAGTCTGAGTTTCTATTTATCATAAGCATACATTAATAAAAGTAAATGTTATCCATTAAAAACAAAAAAGACATCCAGGAACTTGACTATTCCTTTTGATCCTCTGAGGCTGAGTCAACCAAGGTCGGGTCTTCAGCTGAGTCTCCTGGTGCTTCTTCCAGCTCGATAATACAAGGGATATGCCTTTGAATACGATCTAGGTGAATGTCCTGCTAGAACAACTGGAACTGGATGGCCTGTAGGTCTTTCTTGTAGTTTGGCATGTCCTAGAGGGTCAGGGCCATCCCCATTGATAGTTGCTCCATTTCCTTCCCCATGAGGCTCTTCATGATCCAATACAAGTATAGAGTCTGCTTGAATTGTGTGATTCCCCCCCTTGTGTTCCCTGGGTCTAGGAGTACCTCACATCAGGCCTCCATTTCCTCCTTTGAATCCGCCTCCTCTTTTATATGTGCCTCCCAATATTCTAAGATCTTCCTGATACCTGCATTTGTCCCTACCCTATACGTTATGGTTGCTTCATTGATAAGCCTTTCTATTAGATTCCTTCCATGTCTGGGCTCCAAGGTGCCTGGCTCAGCTGCACGAGGCATCTCCCTTCCCCTTCTACCTCGTCCTCTTCCACAGGCTAGTCTTGCCATATCTCCTATTGTGTGAACCTATTCAGATGCATTTCAAATTAAAGCACAAACATTAAGTTTCAGGATTTCCTCAATGTTTCCACTTCCCCTCTCCTCACCTTTCTTTCCACACTCCTCTGCCCCCGTGACCCTCTGTCTACGACTGCAATGCCTCTCCTCTACCAGGATTACGAGCACCTCTCCCCTGCCAAGCAATAGCCTCTTCGACTTTTTGGTGTTTGCCTCTCTCTTCTCTGCGCCCGAGGGTAGTGTTCTAGTGCCTAGTTCGAGTGAAGTTTTCAGCACTATTTTCCCTCCCATCGAACCAAATAGCCACTACAACCATCCACTCCTCTCTGCCATTCCAAATTACCCTCCCTCACATCTTCTTATCTATCTACTCCCCTTCCTCACTGGTTATCGGGCAGGCCAGCTTAATTGCAAGTGATTCCTCATGGTCCCATCCCCTTACAGGTTCAGTCCCAGTCCCCTTCACTCTAGCATGCTCAGGTCTCTCCCACCTATTTCTTGACACCCCTCTCTAGTCCTATCCCTCATTCCCCCTCCATATAAACTCACAAAGAACATTGTAAAAGACGAGTCAAGCCAGATAACATACTTGGTTCTGCTTCGAAGGTGTCATTACAGATTGTTGGGTTGATAATCCTCGTCGGTTCTCTGCCTCTCCTCCTCATTTATGCTCTCCCCGTCACCCTTCACACCTTCATAATCCCCTTCCTTCCCTCTTTGTCCAATCCATCCTCCTATCATGTCCTTCCCACCTCCGTCACTACCCTGGCACTAGCCGCCACTTCTCCATGCCCCTCTGTACATTATCATGCATGAGGCCACCGCACCCATCGCCATGAGCGTGTGGGCTGCGTTGGACTGTACCCAAAATTTAGTTACCCTGACAACCAAATATGTCCTAGATTCCCGGGCACTCACCCTGATCAGGGGTATTGTTGTTAGTATTCATTTTTTCCTATGCATGTTGGATATCTTGCTATAAGATTTCTTCCAGTGGTTTTAGTCATTCATCTCTCGGCTGTATAGGCCATAATATTTCCATTGATCCATGTTGTTGATTGCAGCCCTAGTTAGCCAAGAAATTTGTTTCTTTGTTCCCCTCCCTTCTTACATGTTTAATTATTAAGTAGTCAAACTTCTGAGTGAGTTCTCCTATCTCCTACATGAGATGGGTTGTCCTCCAACTTTTTCTCAAGTCGTTCGAAGGCATTTCACTATTAAGTTTCCTCAAGGTATTGATTACCAAGCTGGAATCTCCTTCCACTTCCACTTGTTTGTATCCCAGTCTCACAACTATTCTGAGGCCATGTCCAACTACTGCAAATTCGACTTCATTGTTGCTTTCAATTCCACATGGTTCTGCATATATTAGTAGCATGTTCGCTTGGTTATCTCTGAATATGCCGCCCAGTCCTGTTATTCTGGGATTCCCCTTTGAGGCCCCGTCGAAATTTAGTTTGATGAATCCTTCTCCTAGGAGGGTGAACTGCTTCAGGGACTCAATATTGTTCTTCCTCTCTTTCCACACGTTCGGGGTGACCATTTCTTTTGATAAATTGAGGCATCATAATATTCTTGCTTCATGGGGAGGAACTTGTGAGTCTTCAGGGATCCAATATTTTTCTACAAGGATCGTTTCTCTGATATTATTTACTAGTCCTTCCCATACCTACTCTTGCGTTGAAATTTTTTTTTGGAAAAATCTTCAATTTCATTCTTTCCATACCATCCATAGGTTGAACCCCAAGGCTAGTCCCCATGCCTGGTTCAGGACAGGGCTTGAGAAGTTGTTGTTACCCCATATTAGGATTGTTTATTTTATGCTTTGGTGATTTCTATCTAGCCCTCCAAATACACCTTGTATTTTTCCCCATTGCTGAGTCGCGAATGGGCATGAGTTCATCATCTGTTCCATGTCTTCTTTGTTTTGTCGGCACATCCAGTAGAAGGATGGGCCTTGCATACCTTTTTTCTCTAACTGATCCCAAGTCAGTATTCTACCTTTGCTTACAAGCCATAGAAAATGGGCTACCTTCGGCCACCATCCTCCTTTGCATTTTTTTTCCAAAGCAATGTTTGTCCATCTTGTTCTTGATCTTCTTTTAGATCGTATGCTTCTTTGATAGTGAATGTTCCTTTTAGTGAGTGCCCCCATCTCAGAATGTCTAGTCCCATTGTGATGGTTATTTTCCTTGTACTCATTTCTTTATCATACTCTTGCCTTTGCTCTGTCACAATACCCTGACCCCAATCTTCTATCCTTTTCTAGTTTCTCCAGTTTCCTTTCCCTTGCCCTTCCTTCCAGAATTGTTCTACCAAGTGCATATTCCTATCTATGGTGTATCTCTGGATGCCTCAAAGATCCTGTCGATCTATCAAATTTCCTCTTTGTTGCTGTGCCTCCTCCCATAATTTTGTTGTCCTTCCATTTCGAATTTCCCAGAAGGCATGTTGTGCAATGATCTCTATGTTTTGTCGTGCTAGGTTCCATATAGATGAGCCTTTGGGGGGTCTTTATACCAAAGGATTTCCTTTGTTCTTTCTGGCATGTTTTACTTTCTTGTCCAGATTTGTTTCCATATATCTCCTCCTCCTCCCATCCATCACCACCAAAGTTTTCCCCCCATGATTTGGTTTAGGGTATAAGGGTCTCGTAGGCTGAGTCCTCCCTCCGCCTTTTTCCTTTTCAATCCCTTCCATGACATCAGAGCCCATTTTTTCTTCTATTGTGCCCCTCCCCATCAAAATTTTTTGAATATGTCTACCATTTTGGTGCATACTCCCTTGGAGGTTGCCATGCCAAACAGCTGGTAGATTGGAATTGACTATAACACTGCTTTTACTAAAATTGTCCTACCTGCAAGGTTTTGGGATCTAAAGGCCCAATTTTCCAATCTTCCTTGGATATTTTGAATAGTTTGTTGCCACCCTTCCATTTTGAGGGGGTTTTCCACCAGTGGCATCCCCAGGCACTTCGTGGGGAGGTTACCTGTACTAAATCCCATGATCCTGGGTAAGTAAGATTTTACATTCCCTAGGGTGTTGAAAAAATTGGTACAGTATTTTTCCTTGTTGATCTGGGTACCAAATGCCTACATGAAGATATCCAAAATTTCTTTCATTCTTCGTGCTTCTCTAAGAGAGGCTTGGTAGAAGAGCATAATGTCATCCACAAATTGTTGGTGGGTGAGTGCTAGGTTGTTCCCTCATACCCTGAGGCCTTTGATTCTTGACACCTATGATTCCTTCTTAATGTATCTCCCGAGACCTTCTGTTGCAACAATAAATAGGAACGGAGATAGGGGGTCCCCTTGTCTCAGGCCTCGAGTGG
>APFE030551330.1:798-19039 GCA_000404065.3 Pinus taeda
CTTTACAATTGCTTCAGAAATCAAATTTACTTGTGAGCCACTATCAAACAAAGTATCAATATTTTGATGTTTGGAAATTACTCGAATATGGAAAAGCTCATGTCTTTTTCTCTCATGTTCTTCATCAATAATTGTTTGAGCAGAATTACTAGTAGATGCTTCAGAATTCTTAACTTTTATACCTGTGGCTGCAATGATTGTTTCATCTTCTGAGTCTGACCCCAAATCTTTCTGAATAGCTACAAAAATCTTCTTCTTCTTTCCCATGGACTTCTTAGGTCTCAGCTCTGGATGCAAAATCCAAGAGTTCTCATCATCATGCCCATCCTTTTTACAGTGAGTGCATGAATATTTTCCTTTCTGTGTAATGTTAGCCTTCCTTGCTTTCCACTTCTGCTTTCTTTTCTCCTTGATCTTGCTTGCAACGAGTTGGGATGGTCCCCCAACTTCTGGATTTCCATTCTTTCCTCTAGCTTCTAGATGAGTAGCTTGTACAAGTACCTCATCTATACTAGTGGGATTAAAGATGAGGATGGTATGCCTCATGTAGTTGTGTAGACCACCAATGTACTTCATAACAGTCTCTTGTGAGTCTAATGAGATCCCTAGAATCAATGCTCTCTTTCTAAATTCTTGAGTATACCCTTGCACACTTTTCCCTTTCAACTGCGGAAGAGTTTGCCAACTCATCATGGCTTGTTGCATGTAAGCCAATGGACAGAACTGCCTCCTGATTACAGAAACAAAGTCACGCTAGACAGAGATAGTCTTACCATGTAATTTTATGTCAGCTTGGGTTCTGCCTTCCCACCAAACCAAGGCAATGGCTCCTAGGTGTAGGCTTGCTAGCTGAATTTTGCTCTTGTATGAGTCAATGCTTTGCACTCTGCAATACACGTCAATTTGTCTAATCCAATTGTCCAACTTTTCAGCATTTAGCTCTCTATCATATATAGGCAAGTCAAATTTAACATCTAGCTTAATCAAATATGCTTTCTTATTATGCACAGGGCTATTAGGTGTGAGAAATATTTTCTCTTTCCCTTTTCCTTTTGAGCTGTCATGGGAATGAGACTCATCTTCTTCTTTATCTTTTTTAGAACCCGATGAATCTTCATCCTTATGCTTTCTAAAGTCCCTATAAATTTCTTCTACCATAGAATTTATAGCTACGAAACTTTCTATGAATTGAGGGTATGGCCCCATAGAACCTTCCTCTGACATTACCTTCTGAGGATAGACTCTCCCAATTTCAGGATTAGTTTCGACCAACTCTCCTTCTCCTAATTTGAGCTTTGACCTAGTGAGCATTCAATAGCTAAACCAACACAAGCTTGTCTAACCTTATAGCCTAAACCTCTGATACCAGTTGATCTGATAATCACCCTATGAGTGACCTTAGTTAAAGATTTAATAAATGAAGGTATTATAGACTCATGTGCTAGTGTGTTTCTATGTTATTTAGGCAACGGATCGATTATATTGCAAATACACAGACACTTGAAATGGAAAACAACAGAAAAATATAGTAAGAAATATAAGAATGCAAGAATTTAATAAGGAGTTCACCCTATTCTCCAAGGCTATGTCTCCAGTATAGCTCTTAGTGGTGGACTTCTTTTATTGTGTCTTAAAGCAGAGAATTACAATGAAGGAGCTCAATGTGAGTCTCCTGAAATAGAATTTGCTTAGTAGGGTGGTTCCTGGATGCCCCAAGTGAATAGAGTACACAGACCCTTTTCCTTACCAGCTCTGTGACCTTCTGGTCTATAATGGAGAGAGCCCAATGTGGTGCTCATTCTAGATAGATCCTCTTTGGGATGGCTTGAATCCCTCAAGCTCTCTGGTGCTTGATGATGCCTTCGATTAGCTCGGCCCTCTGTCTTCCATTCTACTATTGCTTCACTATCTTTCTTTTCTCTGTTCTTCCTTTATGTCTTCCATCCTCCTCTTAGGGTTCTGGTCTCTTTCTATTCTTTTGTGCATGGATTTAAGGCCATTCATACCCATGGTTGTTTGATTCCTCTTCCACATCCCATCAGATCACCTACTATAGCTTCAATTGGAGTTCCCTATTCAGCGTCATCATTAGGCTCACAGGGAGTGGCCACATATCCTCCTACAGCTGCGGCAATTCACGTTGTCATTTTGGTTTTTCCGTTACATCGTGGACTGAGTCTTTTGCCACCTTGGCATTCAAATCAGATGTCAAATCTTTATAGACTGCGGACTAATCCCCCATCAATTTCGTCTTCTCCATCAGGCATGATCTCAGCCGTTAGATCTGGAGCCCCCCAAATTCGACACCATTCGCTCATCCTGTGCAGTTGACTGGCTCAATTGTTAGCATGCGATCAGCGAAAATTTTCTCTCTCCTCCGCTTGCCACGTGTCGATTGCTGAGTGGGATCGCTCCATTTTTGCCAATTCCACTTACTATTTGAGGGTGTCGGCGATCAATATCTCTGGTTTTTGAAGCGTGGGTCCCACCTTGTCCTTTAGAGTTTTTTCCATGGGTTTCCTGGCTCCCATGCGACCAAGTGCTTGGGGCTTCCCCATTTTGAGGTTTTTCGCCTAGCGATGTTCTAATCGCGCATCAAAAGCTACCTCTGTTTCCCGATCCGGGCCTCCCAGGGACTAATTTTGCCTCCCGCACAATCTCCATGGGCCTCAGTCAGCGTGCTTTGACCAAGGTCCTCGTCTTTCCATGCTGGTTGCCATTGCCATTGGTTTAGAGTTGTCTTTTAACACTATTTTAAATTCTTTGAAGTCTGTCCTGACTTGATATAGCCAAGGCTCTATTTAATCATTCTTTATGGATCCAATTCGGATCATCTATCGGTAGAAGGCCTTGTTGTATATTGAATTTCAGTAAAACACCTTGAGGATGACAGATAAGTTAAACTTGTATCTCAATAAAACACAAAAGGAAAGGTTTCTCCAACTCAATGGTCTAGATGAATTTAGAATGCAAACTCTCTTGCACACTGAGGTAATCTAGCTACAAAGGAAGATTTGGCATGATAAACACATCAGAGAAAGGAATTTTCAAGCAGGAGATTGGGACCCATTGTGTGATTTTAGATTCAAGTTTCAAGGGGAAGATAATGAAAATATAGATCCATCCCTATATAGTAGAGAAGTGTCATGAGAATGGGTCTATCCAAATCATGACAATTGATGAGGAAGGGATTCCCTTACTTATGAATGGTCATAGGTTGAAGTTGTACAAGAAACCTATGTCCAAGGAAGAGTTTGTTAGTTCAGTGAGTGGAGAGTTAGATTTTATTGGGAGTCTCATAGCCCTCATTCTACCAAATTTCTAATATTATTATTAATAATAATAAGAGGACCTAGAGGAAAACTCCATGAGACATCTGAGGCCAACTCCTAAGTTGAAAACCTTTTTGAGGAAACCCAGGAGCGAAAGAATAAAAAGAAGAAAACAAAATAATAAAATATGAAATGATCCCCTGGTGAAAATCTCCTCTGAGGTGCCCAGGGAAAGCATGTAGTATGAAAAAATTTGTAAAGGCATTCTGTTTGTCTCAAAAAAAGGAGAAAAAAAGAGAAAATAATAGGGACAGAGTTCTTACACCACTTTTGCTAACATCTTTTCTTTGCAGGACTCTAAACAATTGATAGAATCATGGCTATAGGGTAGCATCTACAAGTGTAATCCTCCATTTCTCTAAACACACATCTCATTTCCACACTCCCAACTCACATACCTACCTCTCTCCATCATCCATCGAAGAAAAGAATCAAATTATGCCTCCTCACTGTAATGCTACAGGAGGAGCCTGTAATGCTATAGGAGGAGCCCAAAATGCTACAGGAGGGAGATCCGATGGGAAATAGATACTAGAGGGTCATGATTCCTTTAGGTAATGTTGAGAGAGGTTCATTAATGTCAATTTCATGACCCATCTAGTCCATCTAGCCAAATTTAACTCACATTTGCTCTTTGTCATGCATCTAAAAAAAACAGAAAAACCTTTGTTTTCCATTTATCCACCAACTACATCACTTCCTCATGATCTTAATCCTATCCTCATACCTTTCATGGCTCACCCTAAATATGACATGCCAAATGAGCTCTTAGAAGGAGGAATTAAATGAATACTACAAGAAGGAGACTCCTCATGTATCAACCTATAAAGTCACAACAAAGCTAATTAAAATTCTTTTTTCCAACCCACATAGAGAATCATGGAGCCATTTCTGAAGTAGAGAAAAAGCACATCATCCTTAGGATGCAGTCCATCTGCTCCACCAACAACAATTTGGACACAAGGAAGGGACCTATACACACAACAAAGTTATCATTCAAAAGACCATTAAGTTATGAAGACCTGAACAAAAGCAAGTAAAGAAAATCAACACCCTTAATATCAGAAGGTTATGAGATCCAGCTCCAGCATGCAAGCATATCCAACAATTCAATCCATAGGTAGGCTCAAGTATGACAACCCTCACCTCTTCCATATGAATATAATGATAAAATATGTTAATAGTCAAGAAAGGAATTTTAATGGGTTGGTGGTGGCCAGTGAACTTGGCCAGCTTTGAATAGGAAACTAAAGTTCATATGAGTCACACATGCATGTGGAAAAGTCAACTAAAGTGAGGTGGTGATTACAAGTAGTCAGGTGATAATCATGAGAAGTAGGGTAACGATTACAAGGAGTAGGGAAAATAGTTCAAAAAAGGAAGTTCATGTATGAGCCATGCTATCAGAATGCTCTACGCCTTTACCAAAAAATAAATATTAAGTACTACGCTTGACTCCATTTGCACCATTACTCATTTCTAGAAAAAATAGTTAGAGGAAGGATGAGTTAGTGCTATCAGACTACCTATGGTGCCACAAAGATGCTTCAAACTTTTGTTGCAGGTGCTATAGGAGAAGCTACAAGAGGAGCTACTAGAGGGTTTGAACTAATATAGGAGGGTCAAGAAGAAGCTACAAGAGGGAACTGAAGGGAGGAAGTGAGCGAAAGTGACCCAAATTTCTCCTCAAACCCTCATGGACATGACAGAGTTATTTGAAAAAGGACTAAGTGGCTTTCTCCCTCTTTAATTTCTATACAATTGCATGGGAAATTCTACCTAAAGTTAGCACCCTGTAATAGATAATTGAGAAGTAGTTCCTTTGGAAATTGTTATGTGTAAAGGAAAGATAGGACATAAGAAGAGCTTGTTTTGACATAAATTTTAAAATCCTTCTCCCTCACTACTAAAAAGTAAGTTTTGATATTGTTTCTACAATTGGGGTTGCCTTAAGGAAACATTGAAATTTTCAGCTAAGTAGCATCGAGAAGGAGCAATAGAAGAAATGGGGGGATGATTCAATAGAAAAGAGTCCATAAACACAAAGAGAATTTGCGAACACCCTCCTGTAGTAAAAGTTTTCCTATGAAATCAATGGATGGACTTCTATGAATAAATGAAACTGTATGATGATGACATCGCTCAAGAATTTTCCATGGAATTACATTCTCAAGGAGAAGATTATGACACTATTTTTTTCAGAGGATTAACCATCTACTTAAGTATTGAAATGATAAGTAGAGTGACCAACTTACCCTTAGGGATTCGATGGAGAAAGAAGGAGAAAGCAGTAAGTGTTACAGATAGGAATAAGTTTTTCATTCAGAGAGAGAAGCCTATGGAAGATAAGAATGGAGTACGAAGAGAAAGCCTATCTTACCCTTGGGATAAAGTGGTCTATCACATTCTCAAGTATATATCTTGTGAGGGGAGGTTGAGTGTTGTATATTTCTATCCTTTTAGGTTACTACATGAGTTAAGATTCAAACTAGACCTACCAATCCCATAGAGACTTAAGTGTTTCCCATTTCCTCCTTCAATCAATCATTGAAATGATCTAGAAGATGAGGGAAGCGAAGCATCAACACATTTTCCACCATGGCCTTAATAAGTTAATTGTGATGGATGATTTAAGTCTCCTAAGAAAACATGTGCTATGGATTTATTTTGTAGACAAGGATAGGGGGCTCTTCATTGAAACCTAAGTGTTGGGATGGGGTCACTGAGGTCATTTTTTTTGCATTTTGAGTCATTTTTGTAACGAAGGTAAAGTATCCGCAAAATGTGGAAAGGAGAGCGTGAAGATAACTCAAGTCAAAGGGGATTCATTCCCTTAATGGGTAGGTGATAGAGCTATTTTGAGACCTTCCCATGGTCCACAGACCATGGTATTGTAAAGAAAATACTATAGGTAGTTGAGTCATAGAAATTCTAGAAAATAACTTGAATTGAAGAATCATTGTAAGGGAAAGGTGCTAAGGCAGGAAAGGTCTATTTCCTGTACTTAGGCAAAAGGGGAAGGCTACTGTAGCTAAGTCCATGGAGACCTTGGTAAGTCTGAAACTGAGTATGCCAACCCCTACAGCTGGGTGCACAGGATTAATGAGTATGTATCTGAACGCTTATACTTAATAAATATTATTTTTGGCCAAAATTGATGCATCTATGTTCTTCTATTTACTTTTACAAAGTTTATGTATATTCACTCTGTAATCATTTTAATGTGAATTAATGCCTATTTACTACGCAGAACTGGTAGATTTGTAATATTTATGCATGATAAGTACAATTAAGTACCTTTCTGAAGATCTGAAGGTCGTTTTTGATAGGGTTGTAGTAGTTGTCTATCAAAAGCAATAGATCTGTGTGAAGGTAGATCTAAACCGTAATAACTTCAAGGAACAATCACACAAGCCTTTGGATGTAGAAACTAGGTTCTAACATCCCCCAATACCACTTCAGGTAAGACTACAGCCTACGCTACGTAGGTTGTTGCTGAAATGGCCAACAATTAGGGTTTTATTGGTTGGTGGAGTTAAAATTGAACCTGGGTTAGGCTCCATCAAGCCAACAAATGGTTCTGTTGCCAAGACTGGATGTATCTTATGAATGTGTAATGTCGAATAAGTGGTTCCCTACTAAGAAGGAAATTGAGAAATGGCTCGATTAGAAGGAACATGCATTTACAACTCAGGAGAATAGAAACTTGTGGTTATCCAAGGAACAGTGGTTGAATAGATACCTATACTCAGACGAAACTGAAGCCTTTTTATGTTTCTTCCCCTGTGAACTGCAAAGTGCCTATCTAGATTAGAGGCAATTATGGTACGTGGAAGCTTGATGGTCCTATTGTGTAGACTCCAGAGCTGGCGAGGCACTTGGAAGTTAAAAAAAATAAGACTGCGTGAACTGTTGATCACTAGATTGATCGTATCATAGGAGGATTCGTCATTGAGCTCCCGATTGATAGGTCCATCAACTATAGTGAAGCAGAGCAAACAATCCTCAAAGGACAGTGAGGTAAGAATTTAAAGTCTTTTAAAACTTGGATTAATATGTTGTTATGTAAAAAAAGGGTTATGAAATTACCTTGATGTTCAGGACTATGCGAAGTGGAAAACCCTTCAAAAGGAATAGAGAATTGGGCTTTGAATATAGTCTGTTATTGGGATTCTCTTCAAGTGACGATGGGAGGAATATTTTGAATACACTGTGGAGTGCGTTGCAATTGATAAGTCAAGGTATCCAGTGGATACCTCATCCATCCACTCCACTTCCACCTCCACCTCTACCACATACAATTACACCTTCACTTCCACCTCCACCTCCACCTCCACCTCCCCCATTCGACATGGAAAACACAATCAAGATGCCAACCTTCAAAGGGGTAGGGTGTGAAGACCCCAAACAATTCTGGTTTGTTGCAACTACTGTGTGCACGATGCAACAGATCACTGATGATAACCTAAAGAAAGTGCAGCTAGTCATAGTGTTGCAGGATTGGGAACTGACTTAGTATATCAAGTTTTGTCAAGACAAACCTCTTGTATTGTTGGCAGAGACTCAACAAGCCTTGAACAGTGAGTTTAAGAAGCCTAATTCTTAGGCATAGTCTATCACAAAGTTTAAGCAGATACATTAAAGGGTAAATGAATCCTCCTGGGATTTCAGTCAGAGGCTAAAATTCCTGATCTGACAGGCTAATATGAACATCATAGGTGAAAAACACAAAGATTGGTACATTTCTTCATTGTTGCCTCACCCAAGATTACCATTATCACAGCAGAATATGGCAACCCAAGCAGAATTTGTGGAGATCACGATGAGGTTGGAACCCTCACCAGTACAAGATACAGACATTAGAGTACAACAACTTCACTCGTAGTTGGCAAGTTTGCACCTAGAGTTGGAGAGCTTGAATAAGGGAAAGGAAGACAAGCCTAAAGTTCACACAGAAGTTTGGTGCTTTAAATGCAAGGGCCATGGTCACGATAAGGACCATTGTCTGGTTGATCAGAATTATCTTATTGGCAGAGGGGCCTATCCCCCTGAAGTCAGAAAATACCACTGTCCTGAGCACATGAGCAGTGTTGTGGTGCACTATTTGTCAGGTTACAAGACATCGTGTGATAGACAATTATCTACTACAAAAATTTGTACAAACCCCCCATAATTTGTTTTGTAATTTCTTCAACTATGTTGATCATGATGAGTGACATTGTCGAAGTTATAAATTAATTCTAGATAGAAACCCTACCTATCGAATGAGAGAAAAAAATCGACCTCGGGATCAGAGTGCAAGTGTAGTGTGTAGAGGATTTCAAGGCCATGTAAGAGGAAGAGGAGGAGGGGTTGGCCAAGTTCATGGAAAAGTTATTTTTTATAATTGTGGGGAAGTTGGTCATGTTGCACATGACTGTTAGAACCCAACACATCCATCTTGTCAATATTGTAGATAGTTCGACCATGTGATAGAAGATTGCCTGATACTTATAGCAAAGATGTAAGAGAAGAAGATGTAGACCCAACAACCTACACATAATATCTAGATGATGAGGGTGGAGCCTTGTGACGAGGATCATAACATCAATACCATAATGCATAGTAGCATGGCCACATGCATAGATAAGGGAAAGCAACCAGAAGTTGAGGGAGGGGTGCACAAGGCTACTAAAAATGAAGTTGGGTTTGACATAAACCTAGCTAAAGAAACTTTCATGGAATCTAAGAAGAAATTTAAGGATTCTACATCAGGGAGTAAGTAAAAACTCGTTACAAATAGTGAAGTGAAAGATGTGGATCCTTTGCAGTTAGCTACTTTTATGAAAACCTGTATGAAGTTGCTGAGACATCAAAAGCTAGTAGAAGGGCTCTAAGAGCTGGTCAATAATTGCATGAGAAAAATTAATATTCCTTCATGACAATGCACTATGAGGAAACTGGGTAAGAATAAGAATTGAAAATGGCGTGCGATGAAGCTGACCACGCAGATTGGAGAATATGAAATGGATTACGTTATCTTGGATCTTGGGTCAGATGCAAAAGTACTACCTAAGAGGGACATGGGAGAGGATGGGGAGACCTATGCTACAATGGTCTCCTACACAGCTACACATGACCAATAAGCAGAAGATCATTCATATGGGATGCCTGTATGGGGTAACAGTGGGAATTGAAGGATCAAGTGTGTTGGCTGAGTTTGAGGTAATTGAAATAGTGCATGAAAGAAATACTTACCCTGCATTACTCGAAATTGGTTGGGCCTTCGATGTGGATGTGGTGATCAATCTAAAGAAGTGAAGGATGAAATTCGAGAAGAAGGTGCTCATGGTTATTGTACCACTAGACCTTTTTGAAGGAGTGTGCTACACTAAACTAGTCTGTGAATATGAGGAGGATGATGATATAGATCATATATACAAGAGAACTGTATGCGATGAAGATTGGATCAATCCCATGATAGATGGACAGATCACATGGGATAGAGACAACTATTGTACCTTAGACTCAGATGAAGAGCTCGAACACTGGCAGAATTAGTTGCATGAAGTCTCTATGCTACATTGCAATATGATGACCAAATCACTGTAGTGCATATCTACAGAGCTAAGAAAACTCCCCCATTATGATGCTTTAAATGATGTTAATCTCTTTTTGGATGAATTTGACAGGGAGGTTCTCAAGGAACATCAATTCCAGGAACTTGAATTGGCAGTGCATGCTACCCCTGCCCATTGGTGGGGTATGCATAAAGAAAGCTTCACTGACTGGAAGGAATACAAGCAAATGATGAAGCTAAAGTTTGGATACACTAATATGTGGATGACTAAGAAATATAGCAAAAAGGATGATCCCCATGAACACTTGGTGTGGTAGACTAAAGCATCGGGTGTAGATCGACAACACGAATGGGTGCACATCTTCTATCACACATTAGATACTATTCCCATGAATTGGTACTTTGAAACATAATTACACCATGGGAAACTGAATGGGATATCTTGAGGGAAATATTTTTATTAACTTTCAGCTTTGTGGATGGTTTTTAGTGCATTGATGAAACACTCTAGGAAATTAAGGTCGCTATCTTTAGAACACCTGAAGAGCCAATAGAACGGGTTCAACCATACTAGAGTACACCGCCATGCCATGCGCTAGAGAGCTATAATGTGACTGTAGAAGAAGAGGAAGATGATCCATGAAAAATAACTATTCCAGAGACTGAAGGACAAAGCGAGTTTGAAGGACCTACAACAAAGAACCCTGATATATCAAAACATTTAAGGACTAGGCAAGTAAACATTGGATTTGATGTGTAGCGTAAGTTTTCAAAGTTAAGAGATTATTGGGATGAAGATATAGTTGATAAAGTTGTGGAGCTGCTTCACGAATATTAGGACTTGTTTCCTACCAATTTCTCAGACCTAAAGGGAATAGTAGGGGATTTTGGTGTGATGAAGATCACTTTAGAGCTCGATGCAAAGCCCGGGAAATAGAGACCTTACCAGCTGGATCTCAAGTATAAGGAAAATGTGTGCAAAGAGTTAGACAAAATGCTGGAAGAAGGAATTTTTGAGTTAGTAGAAGAATCTGATTAGGTGAGCCCTATGCTAGTTCAAGAGAAGAAACAACAAGGTGAAATCAGAATATGCATAGACGTCAGGAAGCTCAATGATGCTTGCGTTCATGACCCATTTCCAATAACATTTACAGACAAAGTTTTGGAGAATGTTGGAGGGCAGGAAGATTATTCATTCACTAATGGGTTCTCAGGATACCATCAGATTAAGATTGCACCAGAGGATTACAACAAGATGACCTTCACGACAGAGTGGGGATGATTCCAATACACAGTAATGCCATTCGAACTGATGAATGTGTCAACGATCTTTTATAGGGTTGTAATTCCAGCATTCAAAGAATTCATCCATAAATTCTTAGAAGTGTATTTTAATGACTGGAGTGTGTTTGGATTGGTAAAATGCTATGGTGCAATTTTGTGCCTCAGGTTGGATACTTGTCGCAGATACCAAATTGCCCTAAATTGAAGAAGTGTATTTTTGTGTGCCTTATGGGATACTGCTAGGTCGTGTGGTCTGCAACTAGGGATTAATGGTAGACACTACGAAAAGAGCAGTAATTCTCTATTTACAAGCTCTGAAGAATGTAAAGCAGTTGCGCACAATGTTGGGGAACATTGGTTACTATAGAAAGTTAATTAAATCTTATGCATAAATAACTGCATCAATAGAGAATTTACATTGGAGCATTCTATTGGGATGAAGAGTTTCAGCGTTTTCTGGATGTGTTAAAGGAAAAGATGGTGATTGTGTCTATTTTGGTGTTTCCCAACTGGAAGAAAGAATTTCATATGCATGTGGATGCCTCTTGTATTGCACTGGGTGCGATATTGACCTAGCTAGGTGAAGGTGAGATAGATCACCCTATAGCCTTCGTAAGCCGAAAAGTATCAAAGGTTGAGAAGAATTATTCAACTACAGAGCTCGATGGATTGATGATGTTATACATGCTACAAAAGTTTCAAAGTTATTTATTGGGCACGCATTTAAAAATGTATATAGATCACTCCGCTCTCAAGTACCCAATCAACAAGCTTGTCTTGGGGGGAAGATCTGCATATGGTTATTACTATTTCAAGAGTATGACTTTGAGGTGATTGTGAAGCCTGGATGGTTGAATGTGGGATGGAATCATTTATCCCATATTGAGACAGGTGATGACTCGAATAGTTTGGAAGAAGGGTTGTTAGATTCACAACTCTTTATTGTACGTGTTGCAGATAATCAATTTGTTGATATAATTTAATTTCTAGCTATGGGAACAACCCCAGAAGGATATTCTACTCAATAGAGAAAGGAGTTGGGGGTCCGCGTAGCTGACCTTTCTGTGATTGTGGGACACTTGTATAAGATGGGTACTGATGAAATACTATGTCGATATGTTTTGGAATTTGAAAAATCTAGTATCCTTGCCGAAGCACATGGAGGAGTGGTGCAAGGACACTATGTAGGTAGAGCATATGGTGGTCGATACTACATAAGGATTCTAAGGCATATTGCAAGGCATGTGATGTGTGTCACAGGATAGGAAAGCCATCGTGAAGGGATGAATTTCCTTTAAATCCTCATATTTCATTATAGGTGTTTGACAAATGGGCTATTGATTTTTTAGGTCCACTACATCCCCCGAGGAAAGAGATGGGCATGTGGTACATTATTACTGTGACAAAGTATTTGACAATAAGGGTTGAAGCAAAACCGGTGAATGATTGTACCACCACTACAACTATGAAGTTCCTATTTGAATATGTCTTGACAAGGTTTGAGTGTCATAAGATACTGATGAGTGACAGGGGTACGCACTTTCTGAATGAAATTGTTACCGCGATGCTCAAATAATTTCAGGTTTATCACCAAAAGCGTACGCCCTATAATCCTCAAGAATATTGTATGTTTGAAGCATTAAATCAAATTTTTGAAAACACATTGATGAAGGCCTACAACACATAAAGAAACAATTGGGATGTGCGCATACTAGTAGCCCTATGTCATATAGGACGATGTGTAAGAAGTTCACTGGACAAACACTGTTTCGACTCCTCTATGGGATAGAGGTTGTAATTCCCATGGCGAATATTGTGTCGAGTTTCCAAATTCAAACATTGATTGATATGGTGGACCCTCAAACTATGGAGGAGTGCGTCGTGGAGTTTGTGGAGTTGAAAGAATATAGGTTCTTAGCAAGATTTCACTAACAGGTCTAAAAGGAGTGTGAAAATGAATGGCATGTTCGAAATATTAAGCTGCAAATCTTCAAGGTGAATGATTTGGTATTACTTTATGATAGCAAGTTCACAAAGTTCCATGGGAAGTTTCAAATGCACTGGTTGGGGCCCTATGTAGTAAAAAAAATTATAGATGGTGGTTCAGTTTAGCTTGCAAAGCTGAAAGAGGAAATATTTCAGGGAAGAGTCAATGGGAGTAGACTAAAGTTATATCAAGGGGATCCTACCCCTGTGCAATGACTATATGATGGTTTGACGGTATTAGTACTTTCGGCAGCTGCGAGGGAGTATGGTACTATAAACTACACTCCCCAAAGCCTGAGAAAAATAACAACATGAAAAGAAGGAAGTTGTTATTAAGGCATCCAATGAAAAGGAGAACACCGCGAAGGAGGATACACAAGAAGTTTAGGAGTCTACTTCTCAGCATGTTGTAGATAAAGAAGGGTTCAAGGAGGAAGGAGGTGGTGGCAAGGAGCAAATAAATCCCTTTATATTACAGAAGCAGACTAGGGATACCACTTCTGGGTCCAGAAGAAAATAGAGATCGGTCAAGCATGCACATGTGAATCCAAACTTGTGGACTCAATTCGAGTAGCATTACATGAAGATGCTAGGGAGTGTCCAAAAAGATCTATGTGAGACGTTGCAGATTCAAAGAGGTTGAATTCAGGAAAGCGTGGGACAAGCGAGTGAGATTCAAGCGATCCTACAACAAGCCAACATGTTGGTACTAGACACAAAAATGACTCTGGACGTTAGAGTTATCCCGTTACCAGAAGGATCACTGTGTGT
The DNA here is from genome assembly GCA_000404065.3 of Pinus taeda. NCBI lineage: Eukaryota > Viridiplantae > Streptophyta > Pinopsida > Pinales > Pinaceae > Pinus > Pinus taeda. Next base: position 14,731 of record APFE030551330.1, read on the forward strand.
AGAGGTAGATGAAGCAAACACCCAGATCAGATAGATAAAAGATGTGGGAGTCAAATTAGTCGCGCTACCCATTCAGACCCTCCACGCGCTTCATCAAGGGGTATCAGATGAGCTCAGGATCACGGAGTAGTGCGCACTATCAATCATCATTGAAGTCAAGATGAAGAATGAGTAGATTTTTACAGAAAAGGCTTAAGCACTTAAAGAAAAGGAAGAACTGGCCATTTGAAGTAAGAACTTGGAGGTAGAAATTGCACAGGAATGTAAGAAGTTGTGAGAACTTCACATTCCAGAGGATTTAGAAGCAACAATGAAGATTCCGAAGTTGGCTATCGTAGTCAAAGAATCGAAGGATGAGATTGGTCAAGTAACCCTTGAATTTCAAATGAAGATCTTAGATCTGCAGTTGAAATTGTAACCAACCACTCTGCCAGAGGTCCAGGAGTAGTGTAGAGCCACCATCAGGGAAAGCATGGGCACTTTGGATGTAGAAGTCACAGGCTGCACACTTATATTTGAACATGCCATGGAGCTATGGATGACTCTGCAGGAGGATCCAAACTTGCAGAAACTTGGCACAGACATGTGAGAGGCACAACGACACTTTGATGAAATTAGGGCAACTGTATGCACTTTGGCACTGGTCTAGTGCCTTACTGGATTACAGGAAGGAAAAAAACTGCAATCACAAATTGAAGCGCTGCAAAGAAAAGAGGTTGCTTTAAAGGTAATAATATATCCATGGATAGAGGAAGCATTCCAGCTTACTCTATCAGTCTAGGATAAGTTGAAGACACTCCAACAGACACAAAGAATGATGTGCCTGGCACTGGAAGGCTTGACTACAGAAAAGCTAGTAGAGAAAGTGAAGTAGGCTGCAGTATAGTGTTCTGCTGACATAGCATCATTGCAGATCAAGTTTAATGAAATCCGAAACAAGATAGGGGCACCAACTGAGTGACTCGAGGGTGATTCATCATATTTGTGTTGGGGGCCTATTGGGATGGGGTCCCTCAGGTCAATTTTATTGAGTTTTGTGTCATTTTTGTAATATCCTTTTCTAACGAAGGTAAAATCTCTAGAAAATGTGGATCATAGGGCGTGAAGCTAAGTCAGAGCAAAGGGGATTTAGTCCCTTATGTGGGTAGGTGATAGAACTATTTTGAGACCCACCCATGGTCTGTGGACCATGCTATTATAAAGAGAATTCTATAAGTAGTTGAGTCATAGCAAGTATAGAAAATAACCTGAAGTGAAGAATTATTGTAAGGGCAAGGTGCTAAGGCAGGAAAGGCCTATTTCCTGTACTTAGGTGATAGGGAAAGGCTCTTATATTTGAGTGTGCAGAGACTTTGGTAAGCATGCAACTGAGTGATTGGGCCCCTGCAACTAGGTGCATAGGGTTAAAGAGTTTGTATCTAAAAGCTTATACTTAATAAAGACTATTTCTATTTAAAATTGATGCATATCTGTTCTTCTATTTACTTCTGCAAAGTTTATGTATCTTCGCTTTGTAATATGTTTAATGTGAATTGATGCTTACTTACTACATTGAACTGGTAGATTTGTAATATTTATGCATGATAAGTACAATTAAGTACCTTCACGAAGAGGTGAATATCATTTTTATAGATTTGTAGTAATTTTCTATCGAAAGTAATAGATATGCATGAAGGGAGATCTAAACCATAAGAACTTCAGGGAACCATTGCATAGGCTTATGGATGCAGAAAACTAGTTCTAGGATCCCCCAATACTGCTTCAGGTGACGCTGCATCCTACACTATGTAGGCTGTTTCCGAAAGGGCCAGTAGTTAGCACTTTGTTCGTTCGCATAGTTAAAGCTAAGCTTGGTTTAGGCCCCATCAAGCCAACACCAAGCCATCACACCTAGAGAGACACCAGGCTCTATCACTAGAGGTAGGGGAGGAAAATCTAAGGAATAAGAGGCAGGAAAAATCAAGGAAGAGGAAGAAAATATTAAGGAAGAAGAAGGAGAGAAAAAAGTAGAAGAAAATGAGATCGCTAAGGAGAATTCTAAGCCCCAAGAGACAGAGAAACAAGGACATCAAACTAGCCTCTCTCCAAGAGATACTGAGAAATAAGTAACTGCAACATTAGCTACATTGGGCACACCTACCAATCCCAAAAGGAGGCAACTAAGATAATGTACCCTATACTTCAAAACAAGAAATAGCACCAACATTAGGCAAGGGAGAACACAACCTCCTTAAAAAATACGTATCACTATTGATGAGTCACTGAGCAAAAAGGAAGAAGTAGGACCTAGTGAAGGGAATATTAAGGAGATTACCTCTCCTAATTCCAAAACCAAGCCACCTATGATACCTCTTAGAAGGCACACCACTAGGGTAGTCACCTTCAAGACACTTAAGACACAAACTGCCATTGGACAAGCAGAAAAAGAGGAGCTACAGGAGTAAGCATAATAGCCACAGGAGGAACATAGGATGCTACAAGAGAAATAGGGGATGCTACAAGAGCAGAAAGAGGAGCTATAGGAATGAGCATCCACCTAAATAGAGGATGCAAAAGGCCTCCAAGAGCTATAGGAGCCTAAGCCACAACCCAACGCTAGAATCCTACTAAAAATTTGTTGAGGAAGGTAGGATTATACCCCATAAGTTCACCATCGCACTATTATTTCAATTAGAAAAGGAAAGAGGAAGGAAACGTAGATGGATATAGATTGCCAAATCCAAAATTGTAGAAGATGTGGGCCTAATGGAGGAATAGATCAATGAAATGGCTAAGGAATTAAGTGACCTATAATTGAGGGATTCAACCATGAGGGAGCAGCTACAGGTCGAAAACGAAAGACTAAGAGAACATCGAAAAGAGAAGGAAACACAACTTGCCACTATGGAAAGTCCCTCTATGGAAGCCATACTGATCTGAATCAGATCCATGAATGACTGTCAAAGATGCTTGACTATATCAGGATGAAACAAATCTCTATTGAAATCCAAAATAACATCAAAAAGACCTTGAACTAGTGGCCATGGTAGCTGGCGTGGAACAATGAGGACCTCAGTCAAAGCGCGTTGATCGAGGCCCATGGAGACTGCGCAGGAGGCGAAAGTAGCCCCTGGGAGCCCTAGACTGTGAAAAGGAGTTGATTTTCGATGCGCGATTAGTGCCTAGCACTAATCGCACATTGCTGGGAAAACAGGGCCTAAATGGAGGAGCCTTAAGCCCTTGGTCATGTTGGGAGCCAAAGAACCGTGGAAAGAGAAACGAAAAGTGCTAAAGTGCAAAGGCAGGACCCGCGCCCTGGAAACCAATGGTTTTGATCGGGGCGCCCTTGAACGGTAAGAGGTTTTGGATAGGAGCGGAGTGATTCCATACACAGATCGATGCGTGGTGGTAGAGGAGAGAGAAAACCGTCATTGATCGCGCGTCATCGGTCGAGCAAGTCAACCGTGCTCGGCATTTGTATGACGTCAGATATTGAGGAGCCCAGATCGGATGGCTGAGATTGCACCCGATGGAAAGAAGCGGAATCGACTGGGAATTAAGCTGTGCTCTGAAGGGATTTGGAATCCGTTTGACCACCACAATGGAGAAAGGACATATCCATGACATAACCGAAGAAATGAATTGATGAGCAGGCTGGCGCTGTTCCGATGAGGACACGTGGCTACTCCTTGAGCATTCATGCTGACATCGAATAGGGAACTCCAAGCGTAGTTGTAGAAGGCGAATTGACAGAGGAGGAAGAGGAACCGAGCGGGCATGAGTTTGAATGGCTAAAAGCCATGAACATCAAAACATAATACATGGAGGGGAACAATTGAACATTGAGATACATAACCCATAGAAGAGGTAGTTAAGAGAAAGCAGGACAAGACAGAGGGCCGAGATGAAGTAGTGGTAGCATTGAGCACCAGATATTGAGAGATTTAATTCACCCCATAGGGGAATCTGTCCAGATCGAGCCTTACATCTGGCTCTTTCCACTGTAGACCAGAAGGTCAAAGAGTTGGTAGGAAGAAGAGTTTATGTACTCCAGTGTCTGGGGGGATCCAAGAACCACCCTGCTAAGCAAAAACCTGCTTAAGGAGAATTCACATTGAGTCCCTGCATTGTAATTTCATTGTTGAAAGCACAATAAAACAAGGCCACCACTGAAAGCTGGAATGGAGATGTAGCCCTGGAGAATAGGGTGAACTCCTTATTAAGATTGCCTGTGTATTGTGTTTGCTTACTGTATTTCTCTGAGGTCCGTCTGTTTAAATGTCTGTGTATTGATAATCTGATCGATCCGTTGCTTAAATAACACAGAACA
>APFE030551334.1:10259-54656 GCA_000404065.3 Pinus taeda
CCATCTGCAGCACTCTTGGTCCTGTAGACCCATTTGCATCGAACAAGTTTCCTTCCTGAAGGAAGGGGGACCAGATCCCAAGTCTGGTTCTCAAGGAGGGAGTTATACTCCTCCTCCATGGCGGACTCCCAAGATGGATTCCCAGCAGCCTCAGCATAAGATTGTGCATCAGAAGACTGAACCAAATGACAATGCCAGGAGGGTGATGGTTCAGTGGCAACGAGGACAAGAGGAGGCTCAATAAACTCTAAGCTAGTCCTTTGCAGATCAGAATAATCCCCCACAAGACCATTTCTAGCAGCTGGTTGGTCTTGTGCATATATCTCCCGTAAGCTCCTTGTTCTCTGATTTATGACCAAGGAATATGATTCACTGCTGGAAGCCCGATCTGGGCTTGGATGTGGATCATCATTTGCATGCACTAGATTTGTATCTAAAGACTCTGTCTCTGAATTTGCATGCTCTTCCTTGGCATCTGTATGATCTGTATCTGCATCTGAGTGCACTGAGTCATCATCTCGGACATGAGGTAGATAAAAAGTGTCTGCATGCGGTGACTGAGGTGCATGCGAAAGAATTTCCTCAAATTTGACACTTCGTTCAATGATGAGCTTGTCCGTAGAGGGAATGAGGAGTCGATATCCCTTCACACCATCAGGGTATCCAACAAAGATGCACTCAATGCTCTGTGGATCAAGAGCTTCCCTCTTTTCAGAGGGGATCCGAGCCCATGCTCGAGAGCCGAAAACACGGAGGTGAGTGATCTCTGGTTTAGTGCCACTCCAAGCCTCAAAGGGGTCTGATACTTGATAGACCTATTGAGGTATGTTCTGGATGTATTCTTAGCACAATTAAGTGGCTTCAGCACCATAGCATTATGAGGCAATGACTTAGCAGCTGCAAGCATGAAGGATGCCATCGCTTTGAGGAGAATCGGTTCTTTCTCTTTCGCACTCCGTTCTGTTGCGGAGTGTATGGAACTGTGTACTGCAACTGTATGCCGGACTGAAGGCAAAGGTTCCGAAGTGCTGTGTTAACATATTCCCCCCCATTGTCTGTACGAAGGGCTTTGATCTTTCTCTCTGACTGTGTCTCAACTAGTGCTTTGAAATCTTCAAAGTGCTCAAAAACTTCAGATTTGTTCCTGAGAAGATACACCCAAGTATACCGTGAGAAATCATCAATAAATGTAAGTATCTACCTTGCTTTGTTGATGGAAGGATGAGGAAAGAGCCCCATGAGATCACTATGGATCAGATCTAGAGGAGAGGATGCTCTGTGAGTCTTGCCGTTGTCAAACGTTTCTCTGGGATGTTTTCCAAGAACACATCCTTCACAAACTCCTTCGGAGAAACTGATATTTGGCAAGCCTTCCACCATCTCATTCTTGCTTAGCTGCTGCATATACCTGTAATTTAAGTGACTGAACCTTTCGTGCCAAAGCCTACTACTATCATTAGCATGTGTAAGCAATAAGGAGGATTCAGATTCAATAAATTCAGAAAATGTATACAATCTGGCTCCATTGTTTACCTCACCAGTTGCAATTTTGGCACTGCTATGTAGATCATATATGATTACTGCATCTGGAGTGAATTCCACTCTCTTTTCGGTGCCGGAATGAGTGATCTGATAAACTGAAAGAAAGTTTACCGAAAGTTTTGGAACATGAAGCACATCTTCAAAGCTTCCATGTAAAAGTTCCACTCTACCTTTTCCGGTGACCTCAATAGGTGAGTCATCTCCCATGAGGATTGGAGGTCCTTTGCATGCATCCAAAGAGGAATAGACTTCCTTTGCAGCAGCCATATGATGTGATGCACCAGAATCTATAATCCATGCATCAGGAGAAGAATTAATTGCAACTAAAGCATGAAAATTATTACCTCTCCCGTGTGGCGAATCCTCAGTTTTCTTCTTGGCGCCCTGAGGGATGTGATCCCCAAGGTTGTGCTTCTGAAGGATTTCTGCCATTTGGTCAGTTTGTTTCTTCATGCAAGAGGATTCTGGATGGAATCCTCTTTGACAATAGGTGCATCTGTTTCCTTTCTTCCCTTTCTCATTTCTCGAGCGGAGGAGTCATTGAAGGGCTTGGTGTACCCTTCCTTCTTTGGATGGGAATGCGCTTTTCCCTTGTCTTTTTGCTGCTGATTTTTCTGACTTGAATCAGATCTGTGATGTTTATTGTGGCTGCTATCATGCACAGCAAGTGCATGCGCTTTTGGAGGCTTGATTTTCCCCATGCCAATGAGTTTATCTTGCTCAAAAATAAGGGACTCCATAAATTCTTGGAGAGAAGGCATAGTATAGGATTTACCTGTTGCGAGCCTTACTGAATGAAATGTAGACACAAAGACGGAGTATTCCGGTCCGAGCTTTGACATAATAGAGAGAATTTGGCGACTCTCCTCCTTGGATTTGTCAATTCCACAACCCTTGAGTTGCAGCAATAGATCATTATATTTGGTGAAGAAGTCTTGAATTCTATCATAGTTCCGTGGATCCAATGATAGCAACTCCACTTCGAGCATATGTCCTTTCATCTCATCTTGTTTTCCGTATCGATCTTCAACCTTTTTCCAAATCTCATTGGGAGTATTGCAAGTAGATAGATGAAACTGCAACTCTGGAGAGATGCACATGCATATGGATCCATGGGCCTCATCCATACGGTTGAGATACCTGGATTTCTCTATGGCTGAAGTGGGTTCCACTTCTGTAGCCATGGTAATCCTGTACAACCCTTTTTGACGAAGGTATCGAGCCATTTGGTCCTTTCATTCGTGATAGTTGTACGGTGTTAGGATCGATGCTTTGGGAAACTCCATTTTTCTGTCAATCTTCGATCTCCGAGTTGTAATTCCTGCAAAATAAAGTATTGGTGTGTCTTTTATCTAGCAACCTGTGGGCTCTGATACCATGTAAATGTGTTAGAAAACCTGCACAGATGAATCTAGCTAGTAAAGGTTGAACACACAGCTTTGCAGAGCAAAAAACACTAAAAGAAAATCGAAAGAAGAAAAGAATGATTCATTAGAAAATATGTTACAATGCTCATGATATAGCATTATTGGGTGAAGATCCCAAGGTAATGCACTATAGTGGTGATCAACGAGAAGACTCAACACCTACTACAAGTTTCGGAGATAACTAGTTAGTTGCGGAGTTAAAGACGGAGAAAATCAAGGAATAAATCATGCAAAAGGAATCTTGCATGCAATCCCATGCTCTAACTAAGAGTCTGCGTGTAGATGTGTAGTAGTTGCATGTAGTCACATGCTCTAACTAAGAGTCCACTTGCATGCAATCCAATGCTCTAACTGAGAATCTGCATGTAGGTGTAGTGGTTCCAACACCGATAACTGGAATAACTCCCACTGCTGGCCATTAACATTATGGCTCGCACCAGTATAAAGAAAAAAATGCCATTCCTTTATGACCTAGGGCAGAGTTAGAGTCTAAACCATAACCATTTGAGTGATCATACCCATGCCTTATCTGTAGGAATATCGCCATACACGTAAACCTTTCCACCGCAGAAAATCGTCAACTGGGCACGGGATGGGTTCTCCCGGATCATGGACAGAGCAAGCCTGGAATTATAATAAACCAAATTACATATAACCGCGCACACTTATATTAGTGCAAGAAGTGATTGAAACAAAAGAATTTTTTTCACCCATTACAATTCCACCCATAAACCCATAACAACTACCATGATTCTTATCTGATTAAATGAAAAACTTAATGGAATTGCAACAGGTCCCAAGAGCGGACGGTCCTAAGCGAGGAATGGAATATGCAACTGCATGCTCAGTACCACCATTAATACTCGTAATCCAAGAAAGTAAACCCATTTCTTCCTCGCATTGCTCTTGAAACACGATCCCAAGTTTTAATTCGGTACCCATCCCAAGTTTCAAATCGGTACAACAGCGGCTGCTGAACAAAGCCTCCGCTTTCAGGCTGTATCTATTCATCATTAACTCGGTCATCTTCTTCCTCAATTGCGCTGGACCCCAGGCCTCACACTAGACTAAGAATTTTTCTATTGTCTTCCGCGTAAATCACGTGGAGGTTTTGATAAAGCAACAAAGTACTTTGATGTTGATGTTGAAGCGAATCGCTTTACTATTTGAACATGTGTTGAATAATATAAAGAAAGGGCAAACATCACGGCTTCTCCGCAATGTGGTGGCTTCGTGTGGCCTATTTTCCTTTTAAATAGATTGGGTCCCCCGTTCCACTCTGATTTCATCTTTTGCCAGCTATAGCCAGCCCCTAGGTTGTACGCCAAACCATTGTTTTGCTACTTATTATAGCACTATTGAATTTAATTTATGAAGGCATGGCCTAGGTTCAAAACACGTCCTTGAATTAGTGACTTCTTGTGACTTTGGTAGAAAATATTGCTCTTCAAATGTGTTATTCATTTTACTTACTCTTTTCATAATTTTGGAAAGCGCATGTTTAATTGTCACTCTTACCTAATGCCACTCCCAATGTTCTATTAGGGTTGTAGTTATGTTGATGGTACTCCCAATGTTCTATGTGTTATTCATTTACTTACTCTTTTGATCATTTTGGAAAGCACATGTTTAATTGTCACTCTTACCTAATGCCACTCCCAATGTTCTATTACGGTTGCAGTTATGTTGATGGTGACATTGCACCGTCAATATAATAGGTAAATGATAGCGAATATCAGTATCGTTGGAAGCACAAGAGTATATCATTATAAAATACTTCTTACATAAAATAAATTAAGGGTCATAGGACAATAATGATAGACTAAGGCAATTTAGTACGGGTTTGATATTGAAATTATGTGTAGTATTAGTATTATTATATAATATTTTTTTACTTAGAATGCAGTAAGTAAATTCATAAATTCATAAGACAACAATAATAATATACTCAGATAATTTATTAGAGGTTTGATATTGAAATTATTTGTAGCATTGGTATTAGAATGACAAAAACATGTGTAGGATGGAAAGACTATTATGAAATAAATGTCATAAGACAATAATAATACAGTAAGACAATTTATCAGAGGTTTGATATTGAAACTATGTGTAGCATTGGTATTAGAATGACAAAATATGTGTTGGATGGAAGGACTATTATGAAATAATATTTATAAGTTGGGACAATTTGAGGTGTTATATTTGAAATTGTTTATAGTATTAGTATTAGAATTTTGCAAGAGGGATTTTTATTTTATGTTATTTTTTTTTTACAAAATTATGCGTAATTTTGTTCAATAGATGAGAATAAAATTATATTTTGCATCGATGAAACACATTCCAAAATAAAACAAATTGAGGAATTAGCATTGCCATATGTAAAATCTCAAAAGGCTATCATGAAAATACTAAAACATCAAGCTATGAAAGAATCCCCAAGGGCCGAATATGAACCCAACACCAAGTTAGCATAGATTATGGAGTGGGATTTTTAACACCCCAAACAAATTGTAAAACCCTCCTTCGACATCCACCAAACTAACCATAACAATCGGGGTAAATATGAGACCAGAGGCTACTATGATCAAATTTGACCTCCTAGGTAACCTTAAGGAAGTGGAATTGATGGAACATCACACAAAGTCATCCAACATCATCAATAGAATCCTCAGGAGACGAGTCCACCACTTAGACAACCTATCCCTGGGTCCGACTGTTGTTCTGGACCTTTGAGGCCATAGTCGCTCTCATGCTACGGGCAAGGGAGAGACCAAACACCTAAAGTCGCTCTCATAGGCCTACATGCCAGGGACTGTGGACCAAACTTGCCAGTTCTTTGCCAATGACCCCGGGATTTAAGCCACTTTTCCAAGCCAAGAGCCTAGGCCAATGCCCAAAATGGAATGATAGGTTGAAATTAAGTAAGGTACATGGAAACAATGAAGAAAAAGAAATAACCTCAATAGGACCTTAACCAGACCCCTACTAGCCATGACAAGAATTTCATCAAACATATCATTGACATGTACCTACAGGTGTAAGCAACAAAATTAAGTGGAGGGATCTCATACTTATCTGATAATCACTATAATTGTGTCATGTCATTTGCTACATATTCATCTATTAGGTCATAAACACGTTATCCATTCATCTACAAGTAAAAACATGCTAAGAGCCATACAGAGTTGTTGTCATAAAATGTGCATATAACTAGCATAATAGGAAAAAAAATACAATAAACATATCGGCCATCAAAATCCATATATACACCAGTAAATTTACACATGAAAATCAATGGAATGAATTTATCATTAATCAATGCAATGAACCAACCGGTGATGGGACGACCACGTTCCATCCGACCATAGAATGGCTGAGCCAACTCTCTCTTTAGCCATTCACCGTTGTGCCATATTCCAATCATGAATGTGGGACTCAAACCAAAAGAACTCAATCAGGGCATACTGAGGCTAAACCACCTCATCCTCATCAATAGAAACTAGGCTTGATCAAAATTCGTGGCAGATCACTAGGCCAACACATTGAGCACATCATAACAGGATTTACTGTGATCTCCACCCAATCACTAGGCTAAACAAGCATGGATGCCACCATATTTCTCCACCTACACTCTGAAGAATTTCCTTGTCTCCTAGTCTCTCGGGATTTACTGCAATCCAAACTCGGATCATTAGGCCCTAAACTGAGACCCACTCTCCAAGCTTTACCGCATATCCCAAACCCACTATTACTAGTCCCAACAAAGAGAAAACCACCTCTAGGCTTTACTATATATCTTGGTATTCACTAGCAAGGATTCCTAGGTCATCCGAGGCAACAAAAAAATCTGTCTTTATCGAAACCCACAATCCAGTCGAGGGGTTACTAGGCCATGTGTTCTATCATTTCGATGACCCACCTCACTCAGCTTCAAATCCATTTGGAAATCTAGCTCAACCAAACATGAGAACCCTATCATACCATGGTTATTCCGAAATGGCAAGGCTTGGCTGAAAAACATTGTTACCCCTAGAAAAACCCATGTAATGATATAAAAGAACCACATGAAATATCATGCATGCCAAATATAGTATGGAAAATACACATGCAAGTCGATACCTGCAATGAAGCCTATTGTAGCTGCTTGACCCTTGCTTCCTCTTGCCTTCTTCACCTTCTTGCTCAAATGCCAAAGTGCTTCAAGAAAAACTCTAAGTACCCAAGAGTATGAGAAAGAGAGAATAATGAGAGTGCTCCAAAATTGAAGAAGCCTTTTTACGAATGAGGCCTCTATTTTATTCATTTTCCATTATTTTCCTTCATTTTCCTTCTCACATGCAACATGTGACCTTTCACCTCCCTTTTATACCAATTTCCATTAATTTCATAAGTAATTCTGCCAAAAATGCCATTTTTCATTTCCAGAGCCTTAGCCATTTCCTTTGCAAATTTCCTTAACCATAAAGAGAAAAATGAACACCTTGTAGGATGTCTTGCCCAACATTCACCTTGTAATAAGGGCCCCATTAATCTGTGGTTATTGTTTTTGACTTTCATTACATGGAATTTTCACGAGGGCTATTACACAAACATTGACCAAAAAAGAGACAAAATACCATCCACAAAAAGAAAATGAAACCAGGGCACATGCTGCCCTAGTAGCTAAAACTTCAAGCCCAAGAGTGGGCAACGTGAAAATGGGCCACAAGCCTTGGATAAAAATGGCAAGATCCCCAAACCTACACCAACAAACATACAATAAGTGAAGGAAAGTGAAATGCCAAGTTGGCAAGAAGCAGGGGCAAAGGCCAAAAAAGGGACGATAATAGTCTCTAAATAGGAAATGAGGAGCAATAAAACACAAATAGGGAAATGGATGGCAACAACCCAAAACTAGATGACATAAAGCAACAAGCCAAGTTAGTCCCTGACCCAAGGAAAAATAAAAAAATGATTGAAGAAAAACCAAAAGCACAACATATGCATCACCGAAAGGGCACATGTGGGGAGTAATGCCACCAACACCTAGAATGGAGGAATATCACTTGTGACAAAAGGAGGCAAGAACCAAAGGATAGGGGCAACTAGGTTTCTAGCTACTCCACCCTCCGCTCCCTTTGAATTTTGCAAGAGGCATTACATTGAAATTCTTTATAATATTGATATTAAAATGAGAAAATATGTTATGAGACTAATCATTTGTTTATAATATGGATATTGGAAAGAGAAAACATGTTAAGAATGTAATTCCATTAATAGAGGAACATGCATCCTAATGTCAATTTTAGTTGGTAAATCTTTGGTTAGTTCAATATATTATTATAAAAAAATATGATACAACATTCAAGTCAAAGATTATTTTTGTATTTTCCCACATACACATTTATAGCCATTACTGCAAAAAGCTAACAATTAGTTAGAAAATCTAATATGATACTATCATGGTATTATTTACCTAGCTTTATTATTCATTCCCAACATTTAATCATATAATTAGAATACACAATTATTTATACTCCATTAGTTACTAATTCTAAACACTTCATTTTGCAATAAAATATTTTTTAACCCGTAGAAATGCATCTAATCTATAAATGAACAATAAGTTTTTATAAGGATAGAGCAAAACAATACAACTTTCTACTATAATTTCTAGACATACACATAGTCAAAAAGAAACAACTTTCACTCAATTGATTACCATTAAGAAAATATTTCAAAATATCAATGTGATTAAGTTGTTATTTCAATCATCCTTACCTATGATTCACATCATAGTGAATCACTTGAAGTGAAGTGCATATTAACAAAGTCTATATTGGGTAATACCAATATTCCGAGAATGCAATGATGCATTACATAATACTACTACCAACTTTTAAATCCTTCTTTGGTATGGAATAAAAACTTGTTTCAAAACAAAAATAAAAGATAAAAAATAAGATATCTTATTTTTATTTTTACTATTATAAATAAGATCATATATGGAAAAAAGTCTTTGTTACCAATGTGAAATTTTATGTGTATATGTCTACACTTTGTACGTATATTTTTTTAGTATTATAATAAGATCATATATTAAAAGAGTTTATGTTACAATGTGAAATTTATGTGTATATGCCTGCACTTTGTGTGTCACCGGATTCAAGCTCCAAAAAACTTATGGTAATTTATGTTCATTCAAAATATTTGAAGGGATGACCGAGATCAGTATTATTGCGCATTAGCCGCAACATAATAATGCATCATAATAGCCAAAGAAGCTGCAATAAACCTTTAAATACCCATGTATTTCTTTTTTCACCACATCATCTTGTTTCATTGGTCTCAGATATGGTTTGAAGTGGAAACGTAACCCCAACATAAATTTTCTCATAATACTTACGAAGGTGACGAGTCAATTATTCCACATCTCGTATTCAACTTCTAATCCAATTTTCAGATCCTTACCATCATTTTTAATAGCCATAAAAAATGGAAATAACTTTTGAAACTAATTTATGAAGATAAGTAATTTAAATATATTTATGACAACGAATTAATGAAGGAAGTAGAGTTTTATTGTGAAAAATATGGCTTAGGGAAGGAAACATTCAAACATATTTGTTTGAGGGTCACATTTCATTTGGCGCCCCATCTCTTCGGCTTAAGCTTTTGTGTATTCTAATATCAAATTGGTGTAACATCAAGTTGTTGTAAAAGGTAGTTATTTCTTTCTTGTTGAGGGATGTTTGTGAATCATCTGTATGCTACACTACTTTTCATAGATAAAACATTGTCATTTTAGCCATTATATATTCTTATGTACATGATAACGCTTTTTATAGTTTTGGTATATTATTCCCTTTTTTTTTATACTATATTAGAATGGTTCATCATAATAAACATTACTAATTTCTATAGATCTCTATTATGCAATGTTCAGATATTATTACCTTTTATATTAAAAAATATCAAATTACTAAAAGAGATCGAGAATATATATATATATATATATAATATATATATATACAACCAAACCATTATACAAATATATTATAGAAAATCCAATACAGTAAAACTCAACAAGATTGTAAGTACTAATTCTTGCTTTCTTCCTTTTTAGTTATCAAATGAAACTACAAAGTAGTATGGAGTGAAATTGGAGTTGTAATGGACATTGTGGCTTGAGTTACTTATATATGTCTTTTACTTCTATTATCCTCATGGTGTCCTATTCCCTTGCTCCAATCAATCACGAAACTCCAAATCAATACCAAAAAGAAATAAAACCCCATCCTTCCCTAGTGACCTATTATCTAACATGTCCCTACAACTTTTGACAGTTAGGGTTAAGTGATTGAATTCTCTAACTCGTGATTAATGTGAGGACTTTATACCCTCTATAATATTCTCTAATATTTCTCAAATGAATAATTCAACATGTGTGTGTAGTAGGAGTTTATGTTGTTTTGTATGTGTTATATTATTTCCTCAATTAAGCCCACATGTTATTTTTATGTGATAGGCGCAATATGAGGGTCACATGGGAGGAAATGTGTCCCCTATCTTGTTTGGTCTCTATCTTTTTTGGTCATAAGGGGAATAGAGCCATCAAAATATAATTCTATTTCAAAAATTTTTACATCTATTTTTTGTAGTTTTAGTCACATGGTTTTACTCTTAGAAATTTGTTTGTGTGGGGTGGTTCATCTCATGATTTTATAATTTCAATTAAGAAACTATATTTGTATGCTAATCCATGGTTAATGAACTAGGAATTTATGGATTCCATGAGATATACATATTATAAATGTATAATATACTAAGAAACTTTCTCCTTCCCTAATTTGAGCTTCCAAGGTAAAATCACTATATTTTTTTTTGTATACCATAGCATATTTTCTGTTTTATTAAAATTATGTTTGCAACATTTAACTAGATTGGTTTATAATCAACGCTCTGTGTCAAAATAGTTTCGATTAAATAGGGCACATTTGTGGCTAAGGGTTATTGCTCGAGCATATGGTAAACATTGTTATAGTGTGATATCCATGGTATTAATTCTTGTGATGAAAAGAAAAATGGAGAGGATTTCAAAGATAGAGATAGAGGAAATTAATGGGAAAAGTTTGAGTTATTGAAGTTTAGCCTGGTGTATCTTTTGGTGGAAAATGATTAATGAATCATTGTGATATAGGTACTACACTTACAAGGATGTTAATAGAAAATGGTACTAAGTTGGATCAAAAGAAAAAGAGAACAATATGATTATATAATAGGAAAGTACCTTATTTATGAAAAGATGTTCCTAGGATATAAATAATGGTAAGTTATCAAATGGGATATCTAATTCTAGAGGAACATATAAATCTCTATGAAATTTTTTGAAGTTATTCTAGCGATGTAAAAATAAGGGAATTGAAATAAATAATATAGGTAGGTGTTGGGAGAGGTAAAAATGTGTAGTTGTATTTTTGAGACACATGTGTAAGTCACCAAGAAGGTCTACTCAAATCACGCACATGTTTCTATGTCGATCCTCACAGGGAGTTGTTTTGCAAATATGAAATGTATGATGATGATGATGTTGATGTTTTCCTAGGAGATGAATGAATAGGTATAATTATAGGATGAGGAAAATTTAAGTTAAAGATCATAGGTGAAAGGCTTAAAATAGTCCTTAGTGTTATGCGCATCCCAATATTGTCCATAAATTGAATTTTTTTATGAAAGATGAGTGATAGGGGTGTAAAAACAATGTTTCAAAAGTAACCTCATAGGATGGTTCAATATGAAATGGTATTGATGAGGGGATTTGAAATTCAAATTTTGTATAAGCTATTGGGAAACACTATTAATAATAGTTATAATATTCCATTCCTCTTGAGAGTAGAGATCATGACGGAAAAAATCTTATTGCATATGGAGAGAAAAATATGGTGTTGCATCAAGATTGGGACTTATCAGAGAGAAGAGCCTTCGAGTACCGCATCGAGTAGTACATGGTAAAGTTGTGGAAGAAGATAAATGTAATTTCTTCCTAGATTTTGATTTACGTTAACATTTCTTGTATAGGAAATAAAATTAGGTAATATTTTCTAGTAGTGCTATAAAGATAGAGAGAATATTAAAATCATGTAATATTGTCTATTAGTGCTATAAAGATAGAGAGAATATTATAGCTAGAACACAATGATGTGTTTGGACTTATGCCAGTTCCATCACTACGTAACTTTTGCAATATGCCTCATTTATGCATGTCTCGTTAAGAAATACATGGATTCATTTAAGGCTCTTGTAGAGGATTAGAGAAAGAAGAAAATTAATATTTTATGAAAGGTCCATGGTGGATAATTATGTGACAATGAATTCCAGGGATTCTATAAGAAGTGTGGTAAAGGAAGGTAGAAGACTACTCCATACATACAACAATGGAATGGAATTCTAGCAAGGATCAAGGCATTAATGAAAAAGTGCACATTCTTATCAGTGCTAAGTTAGGAAAGAAATTGTTGGTAAATATAAAGGATATTGCATGTTACCTTGTAAATATATTTTATTTATTTTATTTTAAGCATGAGATTACGTGTGAAAATATACTAGCCTAACTATTGGAAAACTAGCAAGAAGAGATAAAGTTGTTGAGAAAATTAACTAGCCAAAGAGACAATACAAATTTCTCATGAACCTCTAATTTGATGTTATTGATGAACATGAATACAAAAAATAGCCTCCCTAGAAGCTAAACTCATTGCACACTAGGTTGGAGTTCCCTTGTGCATGCACTCAATTAAGTGTTTAGCAGTCCTAGAATAATTGGTAAGTCAAAAGTGGACTAGGAGACCATAAATTAGAAAAATATATAAAGATACGTCTAACTCAAAATCACACTGAAGTTCAAAATCAATTAGAACTAAGGTAAGAACCCTCTCATATAATAACTACCCATGCAAACTCCAAAATAGGTATTTGAGTGGATAAGGTAGTTAGGTAGATTTTCCCAGGAAAGTAGAGATGAAATTTGTAATATCCTTATTGGTATTTTTTGGCCCGCCAACAACTCCCCTACATTTTTGACCAAAGTGCCCCCATTAGAAATATTGGAAAGTTCACAATTTTATCAGCACTTGATTGATTAATGGTTTTCCCTATCATATATATAATATATATATATATATATATATATATATAAATATAAATATATAAATATATATAACACAACTGTTATTCTATTACAAATTAATTGAATGTGATTAAGTTTAAAAAAATCATATATATAAATAATATAAACATAACCCAGGAGATATATTAATTTATTATAAATTAACATAAAATAAAAACTATCACATTCGAATATCCTTGAATTTATAATATAACCCTTGTAATTATATAGGTTAGTTTATAATTGGTATTGGTCATAATATAAATTAAAATTTTTTGTATATATAATTTTAGTTGACTAAACATTATTATTATTATTATCATTTAATTTTAAGGCCGTGGACAAGTGAGATACTAAATTGGTATACGAGACTTTCTTGTTTGTGGGACAAGAGATTCATGTTCGCTCAACGATTTAACTGCTAAGTTTATGAAAATTGTATCCTCTCTAATTTTGAATGTATAATCTTTTAAGAAGAAACACGTGCTCTTAACTATTATACTCACTTTAAATCTATATCAGAAAATAAGACAAAGTGCGTAAACAAAATATAATAATGAAAACCACTCTTTTTATGGAGGGTGTTTACAACATGCCTTATGTTGTTCAATGGATGTGTGTATTCCATCTTTTATTTACCACGTAAACCACACGGTGTCAATGTCATGGAAATATACAACACCCCTTCAACATCACCATCGTTTGTAACATTGTTCTTTAATGTTTCGTATTATATTGACCATGGTTTGACATGTTATCGATCGTGGAGAATGCCACTCTCGTATGCATCAAACAAACAAAGGTGTTTAGGGCTGTCAATTTTCGATTTAACATAAACGTAAAGTGAAAGTTGCCCCCGAAAAATCTATTACCATGCATGCAAAGAAATTGACACATTACAAATAAAATATAAGGGGAACACATATATTATAATACCAAAAAGAAATTGACACACATTACAAATAAAATATAAACGGAACAGATATATTATAATACCAAACATATTTATGGGTTGGACTTATCAATTCACTTTCCTTAAATTGTTGCATGACATCTTTCGATAATACATTGAAAATGTTTTATAAGCCAATTTTTAAGCAATCTCCTTATTGCAAAGTAGCATCATATAACTTGTTTGCAAATTTAAACATGCGTTTAACCTGGTGTTTTGTTTACGAACAACAAAACATGATCAAATACCGAGCTTATTTAGAACAAACATTTAACTCATTAAATTTTCTGGTGTTTTGATGAACAGGCTATAGATCTTAATTTTGGACAATGTTGAAATGATATATCATTAAAGTCACGATATTGTAACACGATGGGGGTTGACTCACAATGACTAATGCATATGCACTCCACATCACAGCTCTTTAATGAATCCTATATGCGTTGGCGACCTCCTTCCTTGCTCCAGACCGATTTCTAAGACTTTTGAGCTCATTTTAGCATGAAAATGATTTATATTATGTTGATCATAGAGTGTTTCACGAAGAAAATTGTGGAGAAAATGGGGAGTGTTACACGACTATAGTTACAAGAAAATCGATCCAATATTCTATTACTTGCAATCAAATGTGGATCTATCACTTGAACGATTTAGGTTTTGATAGATTTCGAAAAACAAATAGCTTTTATGGATCATATTTGTTTTGCAGGTCAGGCAACATCTATTTGTGGCGAGAAAGAATATGTCAAGGATTCCATGCCTTGCGTTTAGACACATCCAATCACTTACAAATTCAATTTGTAAAATTAATTTGGCTAAATATTATTGTTCATTACTCTAAATGTTAAACTAGCACAACATCATTAATAAATGTGGTTGATATACACTGATAAATCAAATGCACAACCATATTAGTAAATGTGGTTGAAAATCATTGATAGACATTAATAATATGATCTAATATTAATCATATGATAACAATATATATTACTATTAAAAAATAATTACGATAATAAAAATATTTATTTTATTATTAATGTAGTTATTAATTTATATTAAACATGTATAATATAAAATTAAGATATTATTAACCTTAAACCTTGGTTGACCATATTTATATTGAAACTAAGCGATTAATATATTAACCTATGATAATATTACCTAGGTATTAACCGTTAGATTATAATACTAAGGGATTAATACTAAAACCCTAAGGGAATATAAACCCTAGGGTTAATAGTATTTATGCATTAGGTTTATTATCCCTTGGGTTTATAATCCCTTAGGGTTTTATTATGAACCCCTTGCTTTTATTATTGACCCCTTGGGTTTATAATATCAATCCTTTGGGTTTATAATAAAAATATTATAAACCCTTGAACCATGGTTGAGCATGATTGATTTCAAATCGAGAGAATATTTGTCACAATGTGACAATGGACCATGTTTTACCATGGTTGATTATCATATTAAGTCAAAATTCGTCACGGTGCAACATTAGACAATGATTGGTATTATAAACTTGAGGGAATAGTAAATCCTAGGAATCAATACTGAAAGCCCAAAGGACTATAAACCTAAGGGAATAAAATTAAACCATAGGGATTCATATTATAAACCCAAGCGATAAAAATTATAAACCCAAGGTATATAAATGCTAAGATAAATATTATAAACACTACAATAAACATGGTTGAGCATGGTTAATTTCCATATTGAGACAATCCTTCTCACAATGTGACGTTGGACCATGCTTGACCATGATTAATTTTCATTTTGAGACAATATTTGTCACAACAAAACTTTGGACCATGGTTGACCATGGTTGATTTCTGTATTGAGACAATATTTGTCACAATGTGACATTCAACCATGGTTTACCATAGTTAGCTATGATTGACCATGGTTGACTATGATTAATATTATAAACCAAATGGTATAATAAACCCAAGGGATTGATATTATAAAACTAAGGGAATAATAAACCCAAGGGGTTAATACTAAAACCATAAGGGATTATGAACCTAAGGGAATAATATTAAACCTAAGGGACAAACATTATAGACCCAAGGTATATAAACCCTAAGATAAAGATCATAAACACTAAAATAAACATGTTTGGACCATCGTTGACCATGATTGATTTACATATCAAGGCAATCTATGTCACAATGTGACGTTGGACGATGGTTGACCATGGTTGATTTTCATATCGAGACAATGTTTGTCATAATGTGTTCGACCATGGCTAACCATGATTGTCCATGATTTTCATATGGAGACAGTTTTGGTCACAATGGGACATTCCACCATGGTTGACCATGGCTGGTTATGATTGACCATGCTTAACCATGATTGATATTATAAACCCAAGGGATTGATATTATAAACCTAAGGGATTAATACTAAAGCCCAAAGGTATTATGAACCAAAGCGAATAATATTAAACCCAAGGGACTAATATTAAAAACCCAAGGCATATAAACCATAATATAAATATTATAAACACATGTTTGACCATGCTTAATCTTCATATTGAGACAATTCTTATCACAATGTGACGTTAGACCATGGTTGACCAAGATTGATTTACATATTGAAACAACCTTTGTCACAATGCGACGTTAGACCATGGTTGACAATGGTTGATTTTTATATCGAGACATTCTTTGTCACAATATAATATTTGATGATGGAAACCCTGGTAGATTTTCATATCGAGACAATTTTTTTCAGAATGCGACATTCGAGACCATATTTGATTTACATGTCGAGACAAACTTTGTCACAATGTGATGTTGGAACATGGTTGACCATGATTGTTTTCATATCGAGACAATCTTTGTCACAATGCAACATTCGACGATGGTTGGCCATGTTTCATTATATAAAACATGGTTGACCATGTTTGTCCATGATTGTCCATGATTTTCATACGGAGACAATTTTTTTCATAATGCGATATTCGACCATGGTTGACCATGACTAGCTATGATTGACCATAATTGACAAAGATTGATATTATAAACCCAAAGGAATAATAAACCCAATAGGATTAATACTAAAACCCTAAGTGATTATGAATGCAAGGGGATAATATTAAATCCAAGGGACAAATATTATAAACCTAAGGTATATAAACCCTAAGATCAATATTATAAACACATGGTTGACCATGGTTAATTTTCATGAAGAGACAATTGTTATCACAATGCAACGTTAGACCATGGTAGCCCATGTTTGACCATGGTTGATTTACATATCGAGATAATCATGGTCACATTGCGACGTTAGACCATAGTTGATTTTCATATCGAGACAATCTTTGTCATAATGCAACGTTAGACCTTGGTTAACCATGGTTTATTTTCATATCGAGACAATATTTTTCACAATTTAACGACATGGTTGATTTTCATATCGAGACAATCTTTTTCACAATGCGACATTTGACCATGGTTGACCATGATTGTCCATGACTTTCAAATGGAGACAATTTATGTTACAATGTGACATTCGACCATGGTTGACCATTATTAACCATGCTTGATATTATAAACGCAAGGGAATAATAAACTAAAGGGGTCGATATTATAAATGCTAAAATAAACATGGTTGATTGTGGCTGATCATGGTTAACCATGATTGACCAGAGTTGACCATGATTGTCCATGATTTTCATATAAAGACAATTTTTGTCACAATGCGACATTCGAGGCCATGGTTGATTTACATATCGAGACAATCTTTGTCATAATGCAATGTTAGACCATGGTTGACCATGATTGATTTTCATATCAAGAAAAACTTTGTAACAATGCGATATTTGACCATGTTTGATCAATATTCACCATGGTTGACCATGTTTCATTATATAAAACATGATTGACCATGATCATCCATGGATGACCATGGTTTTCCATAATTGTCTATGATTTTCATATGGAGACAATTTTTGTCATAATGTGATATTTGACCATGGTTGAACATGACTCAAAATGATTGACCATGATTGACCTTGATTGATATTCTAAACCCAAGGGAATAATAAACACATAGGATTAATATTATAAACACAAGGGATTAATACTAAAACCCCAAGGGATTATGAACATGGCAAGGGGATAATATTAAAACCAAGGGACAAATATTATAAATCCAAGGTATATAAACCCTAAGATAAATATTAGAAACACAAATAAACATGGTTGACCATGATCGGTTTTATAAAATATGGTTGACCATTATTGACCATGATTGACTCTAGTTGACTCTGGTTGACCATGATTGGCCATGGTTTACCATGATTGATGTTATAAACCATTGGAAATAATAAAACCAAGGGATAAACACGAGAAACTCAAGGCATTATAAACCCAAGGGAAAAGTATTAAACCCAAGGAAAAATAATCACAAAATATTAAACCCAAAGGAAATATATCATAAACCTTTAAATAAACACAATTGACCACGGTTGATTTTCATATTGAGACAATCTTTGACACAATGTTGCATTGGACCATGCTCGACCATGGTTGTACCCTTATATTAATAAATCCTTAGATTCTCACAATACGACGATGGACCATGGTTGAACATGATTGATTTTCATATCAAGATAATATTTGTCACAATGTGATGCAGAACCAACATTAACCAACATTTTTAATTATTTCTCATTGTCGATATAGGAAATTGTTGTTCTTAGCCTTCTCTATAATGAATTTAACTAATTCAAGAGTTGCATTGTATTCATCTTTTTTAATAAAATTTAAATGTCATATCTATTATAAAACCAATAATTTAATGTCTACTTAAATATATATTATTGTTTCTCTAAACGATTATTTTTCATCATTGTTTATTTTCACTTTATTTATTGGTATTTATATACATTATGGTTTAACATGAATTTCTTTATCATAGTAATGAGAAAGAAGGAGACATTAATCTTTATCTATTTTAAATATATTTATGGAATTTAAGGTTCTATTTTTAATGTTACATGTTATATGCCATTAGAAAATCATGATTCTTTTTAGGTTTGACCAATAGATTTCATTCCCTCTGCTCATACCAAGCATTCTCTTTATTGTAGTAATGAGAAGAGAGGGAAGAATAATTTTTCCCAAACATAAATATATTTATAAATACAAAGTTTAATATGGAACATTCCTATTTTTTCTTTGTTTTTATTAGATTTAGGATAGGAAATTAAATGTGTATATCAACTATAGCATCAAAATAATAAATGTTTACAAACATAAAGAATAAAATAGAATACAAACTAAATCCATCACATCACATGAATGAGAAATATTTTTAATTATTATGTTTACTACATAAACTAAAAAATATCATTATCTCGCCTTCTCGCAAATATTAAATATTTTTTAAGATGTAGGCTAATTACGTTACCATTTCTCGACAAACCTTAAAAATGAAAATTTTCTACATATAATTAAAACCATACATTATTGACATCAAACTTTTGAAAGTGACTAACCTTGACATCAAACTTTTGAAAGTGAATGTACTAATTTTGTGGGAAGATAATTTTATTGAAATATGTTCCCTAAATTATGCTTCAATAACAACTTACATAACTATGTTAATAAAGAGAGTGGAGTTTTATGAATATTCAATGTTTGAGGTATATTAATATTATTGTAAAAATATAAAGAATTTCTTTGAATTTCATTTTAATTTACATAAATAAGACCTTTTTTATTTAACAAATATCTAGCCAATTTAACTTACTCTATTTTTAATTTAAATTACACTATGCTCATTGAATACACCATGAAATAAATCTTTTAAATATTATTTTAATTTCATAATTACAAAACTATAATAAGTTAATTGTCTGAATCACCAGGAAATAAGGCTTTAAATATTATTTTAGTTTTATAATTACAAACTATAAATAATATAATGTCTTATATAATGTTATATCAATCACCTAATTACACCAACAACAAAGTAAAATTTAATATATTTAAATATAATTGTTAACATGTCAACACATCAATGAGGTAAAAAAAAAAAAAAGTTCCATTTTTTCAAATAATAAACTAAAATGTCGGGTTACTAGGATTAATTTTTGTTTTGTATAAATTTAAATATGGATAGAAATTAGTGTTTGGTCCACTTGACCGCAGCCTAAGCCTACACATGATACATCTAAATTGCAATCAAACCATCAACGATCTAGGTCACATATATTTATATGAACAACCGAGGTATCTATGTACTAATCAAGGTCTCGACATTATCACGCCACCCCTAGCGCGCTACTTATTAACATTCAGATTGCGTTATTGATTTTAATGTGCTACGTGTCAGCCCAAACATGCTACTTATTAACATTCATATTGCGTTATTGATTTTAATATGATAGGTGTCTTCGACTATCAATTTTATTCCTTTGCATTTATGGTTCACTCGATCTTGGATTAGACCAAGAAGAGGTTTCTCAAGTGATAACTTACAACTATCCTTGGGACATGGTTGTCACCTTTCTTTTAATTTTGGCATACTTCCGTGGACAGTAAAAAAAACATTAAAATTGAAACTTCTACTTATATTTACGAATCACATTAAACTTCATTAATTATTTTTATTGGCGGTCAAAATCAAAAACTTCACGTCAAGTTAACTCCATGTGCTGCAAGCCTATACGCAGCTTGGTTTCAATCAACAGCTTCAAACCTTCATTTTAATCTAACGGTTATCATTGCTCAATCCACACAAATTTTATGCTCCGATGAAAAGTTGTTTTGGAAAACAGCTCAAGTGACGTGTCAATCGATGATTGTCATTGCTGCCCCTCCGGAGAATACCATCCTTGCGTGAAAAGCGGTGCGATGAAGTCTGGTGGTTTTCAGGAATTAAATGTTGTTTGACTGGGCGACAGTTGAAATTACAATTTCAACACTCCCCTTTAATTTCAACTGCTGGGTTATCAGTCGTACCCAGACATTTCCTCTAGATTTGAAACTTTTCTATTCCAATGGTTTGGTTAGAATGTCTGCAACCTTCTCCTGAGTCCTTCAATGTTTTAAAACAATTTCTCCATTTCTTACCAATTCTCTGATGTAATGAAACTTTGTGTCAACGTGTTTCGTTCTCTTATGAAACACAGAATTGTTGGATAATGCAATAGTTGAGCTATTGTCACAAAAAATCACTGTTCCTTTTGTTTGCTTTTGGCATAAGCTCCTTAAAATTCTTCTTATCCAAACTGCCTAACATGCTGCTGCTATAGCTGCCACATATTCTGTCTCTGTTGTAGACAACGCTACAATAGGCCGTTTTTTAGAAGCCCATGAAATGGCTCCTGAACCCATGTGAAAAACATAACCGGATGTGCTTTTCTGATCATCTACACTTCCAGCCCAATCACTATCAGTGTATCCAACTAAATCTGAACATTCTGAAGTAGTATATAAAATGCCAAACCTTTTAGTACCTTTAACATACCTCAGGATTCTTTTTGCTGCCTGCCAATGTGCTTCTTTTGGCCTCTTCATGAATCTGGAAATTAAACTAATAGCATGCATTATATTTGGTTTAGTGGCAGTGAAGTACATAAGGCTACCAACTATGCTCTTGTACAATCTAGGATCAAAATCCTTGCTCTTATCCTCTTTGCTGAGTTTTAATCCCATCACTGTGGGAGTGATTGTTTCCTTGCTCTCTTGCATATTAAATCTTTTCAACACTTCATTTGCATATTTCGCTTGTGAGATAAAAATCCCATTTCCATTTTGTTCTACTTCTATTCCTATGAAGTATTTCAGCAAACCCATGTTAGTCATTTCAAATTCCTCTTTTATGATTGTTTTGAAATTATCAACAAGATAATCATCATTACCTGTGAAAATAACATCATCAACATATAACACAACAATTAGAATTTTACCATCTTTTTCTTTGATGTAGAGGGTGGGTTCTCCCTCACACTTTTCAAATCCATTTTCTAGTAGATAGGAATCTATCCTACTGTACTACGCTCTTAGCGCTTGCCTTAGCCCATAAAGAGCTTTCTTCAGTTTGCACACTTTGTGCTCTTGGCCTTTCTTTTTATAGCCTAGAGGTTGTTCAATGTAAACCTCTTCCGTTAGCACTCCATTTAGGAATGTTGACCTCACGTCCATTTGGTAAACTTTCCACTTGTTTTGTGCTGCTATGGATAGCACTACTCTCACGGTTTCCATTCTAGCAACCGGTGCGAAAGTTTCCTCATAGTCTCTCACATACTGCTGCTTATATCTTTTGACAACAAGTCTTGCCTTGTGTCTTTCTATTTTTCCTTCAGCATTTCCTTGGTCTTATAAACCCATTTAACTCCAATGACTTCTTTTCGTTTTGGTAGTTCAACTAAATCCCATGTCTTGTTTCTTTCTATGGCATTGATCTCCTCATCCATAGCTTCTATCCATTCCCTATCCTTAATTGCCTCTTCGAAATGAATAGGATCGTCAACATGACAATATAAAGCAAACAAAGAATTCATACCTTCATCATAAATGTCACTTAAATTTATGAACTTCTTACCTCTTTCATTTGGTGTGCAAGTGCTTGAAGATGTACTTGAATTTCCTCCTTGTGATGTGCTTGGAGAAGCACTTTCATTTCTCCTCAGGGGTGTCTCTTGTTTCCCTTGTGTTGGTACTACTGTTTCGAGATGTATTTCAGCAATCTCCTCATCATCTTCATCATGAGACAAACAGTTTTTAACATTCACTGTTTTCTCTATGCTTCCATCCCAAGCTTCCTCCTCAATGAACTGAACATCTCTACTCACAAAAAAATTCTTGGTAGACGGATTATACAACCCGTAGGCTTTGGATTCCTCACTGTATCTAATGAAAATACATTTTTCCCCTGTGTTGTCCAACTTCTTCCTTAGCTGATCTGGAATGTGTGCATAAGCCATACATCCAAAAACTTTCATGTGGGTGACTCCTTGCTTTCTCCCACTCCATGCTTCTTCCGACACTCTGTCCATGACTGCTTTTGTAGGACACCTATTTAAAATGTACACTGCATAATGTACAGCTTCAACCCAATAATAATTTGGCAAATGTTTTTCCTTTAACATACTCCTCGCCATATCTATGATTGTTTTGTTCTTCCTTTCGGCAACACTATTTTGCTGCGGAGTGTAGCTGGTGGTAAACTGTTTATGAATTCCATTTTCTCTACAAAAACGTAGAAATTCTTTGGAGATATACTCACCTCCTCTATCAGTTCTTAGAACTTTGATATGCAGCCCACTTTGGTTTTCTAAAAGTGCTTTGAAATTGCAAAATTTTTCAAACACTTCACTTTTGTTCTTTAGAAAATAAATCCAAGTTTTAATAGAATAAATGTTAGAATATAGAGGTTTCCTGCAAGTGATCGAGTTTGCATCGGTCCACATAAATTTAAGTGGAGAATATCTAAGGGTGCTTTTGCCCTTATGCTTTTCCCTGATGGAAAACTTTCTGTGTTGTTTCCCCAAGATACAACCTTCACAAAGGTTGTCTAATGTCTCTATCAATGGTAGTCCTCTTACCATTTCTTTTCTACTCAACAAGTTAAGGCCTCCAAAGTTGAGATGACCAAATCTCAAGTGCCACAACCAATTTTCATCTTTTGGTTCGCTTTAGTAAGCCTCTTGTGTAACTGCTGCAATTTCAACTCCATCTTTCAAATCTACTTTTATCTTGAGAGGGAACATCCTGTTCCTTGTCATCTTTAATTTATCAATGCATCATTTGCTGGGTTTTCTATCTATTATGGTGCATACATCATTCTCAAAGAAAACATTGTAACCCTTTTGAACAAGTTGTCCAACACTTAAGAGGTTACACTTCATTCTGGGAACATAATAGACATATACTATGGTTTTCTTTTCACCTTTATTTGTTAGGATATTTACTTCTCCTTTTCCAATAACAGAAACTTTACTATCAGTCCCAAGTGTGACTTGTGACTTCACACACTGATCTAACTTAGAAAACAGAGCTATGTTTCCTGTCATATGGTTACTGCAACCGGAGTCTAGAAACCATATATCATCACTCTTTGTTTCAACCATATTACAAGCTAACAGCAAATTATCTTCGTTGATATTTTCTCTAGTGAAATTTGCACTAGATCTATTATTCATATCATGTTGCTTCTTCCTACATTCATTTGCATAATGCCCATATTTTTTACAAAATAACATTGGACATTGGATTTTTCATACCTTTGTCCTTGAGCATGATGTTGTCCACTTTGTTGGCTACTGCCTTGGCCTTGGTTCTGATTTGGATTGCTGCCTCTTCCTTGAGTGTTTGCTGGATTGTTTCTTCCACCTCTATTTTGGCTTCTGCCCCTTCCTCTCTTGTTTCCTCTGCCTTGACCTCTTTCTCTTCAAAAGGACATTTGGGTCTTAAAGGCTTATTCTAGAGATGAGTTTTCATTTCTACTCAATCTCTGCTCATGTGTTATCAGTGATGCATGTAGTTCATCAACTGAGAAGTTTGTGAGATCCTTTGTCTCTTCTATGGTAGTGACAATCACATCGAACTTTGAGGGTAGGACCCTTTATAGTTTCTCCACAATCCTCCATTCTTCAAGAATCTCTCCATGAGA
Source organism: Pinus taeda (assembly GCA_000404065.3). Taxonomy (NCBI): domain Eukaryota; kingdom Viridiplantae; phylum Streptophyta; class Pinopsida; order Pinales; family Pinaceae; genus Pinus; species Pinus taeda. The sequence continues at coordinate 34,954 of APFE030551334.1, forward strand.
CCTTATCTATGTGACTAAACCAATCACTTGTGTGAAAAATGAGTCAATATTTCTGACTCCTTCATGCATAGATTCTCAAAATCTCTCGTTAGCAACTATAGTTTTGCTGTCTTCACTTTCTCCATGCCTTGATAGGCTATCTTGAGAGTTTTCCATGCTTCTTTGGATGTCTTGGCTACTGCTATCCTTCGAAACACACTCTCATGCACTACTTGATATAAGAAGAGGAGGGCTTTAGAATCCTTCCTGTTATAGCTCTTCAACCATTCTTTTTCTACCTGAGTTAAATTATTAAACTCATTTTCATCTACTGATTCTTCAAATCCATCCTCAACGAATTCCCATAAATCTTGTGAGGTAAATAGGGTTCTCATAGTTATTGCCCAATAGTAATAGTTTTTCCCATTAAATATTGGGAGCTGGGTATTGCAGATACCCATGCTAGTGTTGGCGCTGATGCTAGTGCTGGAGCCAACTATTATTGCACTCTAAACTATGCTTCAAAATAATTGACTGTGTATTTAGAAATAACTGTCTGTTCTCAATAGCAACACACAAAAAATTACTCTGAGAAATACCTTGGATTTGTTTTGATTGAGTCTTCACTCTGCTGGAGAAGGTGCTGCAACAAAAATCCTTCCTTCAGCTTCTTTGACACCTTCAAAGAGCCTGGACAAGCTCTGATACCATGTTGGAAATTTCTTGTAATTTCAAACAAAACTCAAAACAGGGAATGATGCTCTGTTTTTACCACATGATCAAAAATTTGTTTGCGGAAGACAGAGATTTACACATGTGCAAATAACACTCTGCATATATGTTTTTAACAATAAAAAAAAATGACCATACCTTTCTTTTAATTTTCCCATACTTCCGTACACAATAAAAAAAACATTAAAACTGAAACTTCTACCTATATTTAGGAATCACATTAAACTTCATTAATTACTTCTACTGGTGGTCAAAATCAAAAACTCCACGTCACGTTAACTCCATGTGCTGCAGGCCTGTATGCAGCTTGGTTTTAGCTTCAAACCTTCATTTTAATCAAACGGTTATCGCTTGCTCAATCCACACGAGTTTCATGCTTCAATGAAAAGTTGTTTTGGAAAACAGCTCAAGCCACAATGTCAATCAATGATTTTCATCGCTGCCCCTCCGGAGAATACCATCCTTGCGTGAAAAGCAGTGTGATGAAATCTAGTGGTTTTCAGGAATTAAATGTTGTTTGACTGGGCGGCAGTTGAAATTACAATTTCAACATTTACCTACCTTGGAGCTAATTTATTTTGTTATAACGACAGGGTCACAGTCTACCTAAAGGTTGAAATTCTACGGCCTTTACCATTCCTCGTCCATATTATATGGTTTCCAGAGGTAAAGTTCTGGTACTCAGCTTACAATTTATTGTATTCTTTTATTTTTTTTATTAATGCTACACCTTTAATGAGGTTAACTATTATGTATTATCTTGGTTGAAGGTGTAGACTCTCAAGGACATGGTTGGGCTCCAGAGTTGCGTCAACCGACTCTCTGGCAACCATAGTAGGTTACTCAGATATTTCTTTCTAGAAGCATTATTATAGGAATTTTCCCTCTCCTTTATGAGGATAAATGAACCAGGTTTTAATCATGCCCTCGGTTAGCTTTTTATTGTTGTAATCAATAGAGACTGCAATACTTATTCGGGCATTTTATATTGGATCTAGTTAACAATTTAAATGTCTTGGGGCTTTTATTTCTGCTGTTCTCTTAATACATAGCTCACTTGGCTTTAATAAACTAGGTCATTCTTGGCTTTAATAAACCAGACCATTCTTCGCTTTAATCTTGTTGCGGGTTATTTCACGGTAATTCTGTGAAACTTCATAGTAGGGTTTAACCAAAATTGCGTAAGGACAATAGTTCTTAAGGATTAGCGGCCACGGGCCCTTTTGTTGCCTAGATTCACTGTCACTTAGATTATGAGGGTGAAAATATGTTTAACTATAACATATAACATTTATACTTTTTGAGATACTTGTTATTAGTCCTTCAGTAAATTTCATTTATTGCAATGATTATGTATCGTCACACCATATTTCAGATATATATTTTTGAAGTATTTTAATCGTTTTTCTGTGATAATTTACATACATGACTATAAACTTGGAAGGGACTGCCTCGTACTACTAAGGAATCTAAATTTGGCCCAGACTAAACCTTGACTACCCCTAGGCTTGGTCAACGGTTTTGATGCTTTGATGGTTTCAAACTTTAAAAAATTAAGTTTTGTTTATTCCGCCCTTAACGTTTCAACTCTTAATATTCCGCCCTCTCTGACATTGTCACCCAACTTACGCGGGGTAAACTATTTTCTGCCACAATGGTTTGCACTCCCCATTGCCCCAGCCATGGATATGGAACTCAGACGAAGAATATTGCATATTCGCTTCGACCTCAATCACGACCGTGCACAACTAAGAAAAATTTGGAAATAAATTAAGTCAACGTTGGTACATCCAGGCGGGTCGATATAGACACACCTATTGTGGATATATTTGTGTTTGGATACAAATAAAAATTTCTTATTATGGTCTATATTGATTGTGAAAAGTCCAAAGAAATTAATGTGGACTAGAATAGTCCATTCAATGGTTATAATAATTAACTCCATATATTATGGATATCATCATGCTGAATATGAGTATCAAGCTTGGGAAAAATAAAACCCTGATCTTTTAGGCAACATATATGAATGATAGGGATACCAGAGCACTTCAAGGCAAATTAGAGAAAGTCTTAAACGTAGACAAAATTCAAAAGACTCTAAATTTGATTGCTTTCAAGATGGCCTTTAAAATACTTTGCTCGACCTAGAAGACCTTATCTGATATATGACGCACTCCAATATCCTCATCAATGATAGTGGGAAATTGTTATATCGATTTTAGAATGATTATTGTGGTCTGTTATAGAAAATTAGTTCATGGTTGAGAATTTTATGAAGGAGGCTCGATCCTCTCAGTTATCTATATATCATTATAAAAGGTGAGATTTAATGTTTATAAAGCAAGGGAGGGTTCTTGTAACGAGGAGGAGAGATGATAATAATGTTTGGGTGAATATGGAGTATTTGATACATTTTGCTGTTATAAGTGGTGTTTCTCTTTAAACGACTTCAACACACCAACTCTTAATTTTGTATGATGTTTGAAATCCATACTTTCTTTTCAAAGTCTTCTAAATTTATTTTATAGCCTATTTTCACCGTGACAAACATCGTCCAAAATGTTTCCTATACTTGAATTTTGGATCCTACTGTGGATCTTGCGATAGTCAAAATTCATCTCACTGATCGCACGCTTAGTCAAAACTAGGAAAGCTCCTCGACCAGGCCACTCAACCTCATCCAGTGCTCCTAAACTATGTGCTCATGAACTACACATGCACATGGCCTCCTCTCCTTTAATAAATGCATTGTTGGAAAACTCAATGCTTAAATCCCTCATCGTGCCTCCTTGAGTCCCTCAACTATGCATTTCACATGCCCAACTGAGCTAGAACTATACATTGTGCACTATCAAGGCCCAATACTAACCCTTGACTACCTGAGTTACGCAACTCTGCAATATTAGCACCTCTCTCTTAGTCTATCACCCAGTTTCAACTTTGTAAATGAATCATCGTGAAGCATCTTAGACTAGGGGTTATGGGACTATTGCCATCATTCCATGAGTGGATTACAATCACAGGTACTCTATCACGGTATGACGTGATGATGATGTAGAATATGGAGAAGAAGACCATGCTAGAAGACATATTTTTAGCTAAAAACACAAGTTGATCAATCAAGAGAAGACAAAGGGACATCAATTTGAAACACCAATAGAAGATGAAGATAACATTGAAGACACGTTATCTTCAATCCATTAGTAGGAGAGAGAAGAATATCATGTTCCATATCTCAAGAAGATAGAAGGAAAGCACCAACAAAGAGCATCTTGAAATGGCCATGTCATATTCAAGTGCATGTCATTAGTTTCATGTCATGTCATGTAACGAGTCATCATATGCCACATAATTTTGTGGATTATGTAAATTCAATATTAGATAAATTTAATGTAAAGTGGAAGTCCAAGAGTCATCCATGTCATGTGAAAAGTCATTAACGAAGTCGAAAGGTCATAGGGAAGTCAAACGTTCATGAGGGTAGTCCAAGAGCCATGGGTGAGGTGAATGAGCAACCCATTTGCTATATATACACCCTCATGATACATGAAAAAGGACTTTTCACCTTGGATCCTCCTACCAGACATTAGAGAGGAAGATATTTTTTTTGGAGGAGTGAGTAACTGCTCTAATTCTTTACTATTGGGGCTAGTGGTGTTCACTGTCTTGATGTATATTAAAACTTTTACTTGATTCAGAAGTGTGTTGAGCCAACATGCTTTCATGCATATGTCATGAATATTATAATACTATTATTTGAATGTTTACAATGTCTGTCATTTTCTTTTGTACTAACTAAATTAAACTATTTCGATGGCTTTGGTACTTATCATGTTGAAAGTGTGTTGTATTTTGTTTAACAATCATTGCTTCCTTCTAAACTATTTCGTTGGTTGTTCAACAATTCATCCATATGTATATGCTCGTGTGCCTTTTCTAGATTAGTATTATTACTTATATTTAAAGGGACCACTTTTCTCTTCCCTTTCAGTGGAAGGACCTTGATACATTCCATAGTTGAAAATTTCACAAGGCATACTCACTTGATAATATGAAAATACCCGTGTATTACTCTGTTGTGTTGAACATTTTAGCCAAGGAAAATCTACAAGGATACATGATAGTTGGGTCGATACTCCATATGGGGATCCTAATCCAAATAGTGTGAGGTCTAATTGGGACTTCACATCGCAGAGACGCCCTTCATTGACATATTTCTAGCACTGTCAACATAACCGTGTTCTCGGAAATTATAAAGATTTTACATTGTTATTTTCATGACTGTGGCCTGTGAATAAACTTCAATTTAATTACATCTTTACTTACTATATTATTTTTTCTATATCTATTTGATCATTTTAAGCTTTTAAGATCAATGTTTTAAAAGATAAGTTTGATCTCCCATTGCTCATATCTGAAATATTAGAGAATTTCCTGGGGTTTAGGTCATTTGAGTATGTGGTTTGCATACGAATAGGACTAATACCTAGACTATAATGGTTGTTGTGTTTATATATCTTGTATCACTTGCGTGTTGATTGATTTCAGGGTTTAAGTGTTGAATGATTTATTTATTTATATACAAATTTTTATGGTCATTCAATTTTATCTCGGTCGAGATAATATTTGATAGCTATATGCATCTACATTTGCATTGGTTCTTTATGTGAAATATGAAAAAAAATTGACTATTCTATATTTGTTTAAAATATCATAGAATTACATCTAGTGTATTTTTATATATTTTATAAAATAGTGCATTAAAATTTATTGATATTTAAATTATAATTGCATTTATAATTTAAATTTAGTTCTTTAGTTTACATTTCGAACATACATCAATGTACAATTCGAATATATTTCATTCTATACCATTATCAGTCACATGATTTTCTGGTCTCTTTCCTTTTGTATTATATTTCTTGTATAATTTGTATATCATTCATTATATTCTAGTGTTATATATTAATTACTAGCTATATTACTATATCATATTACATTAAATATCTAACATGTACATTAGGCATATTAACATAAAAAATAATTTTTAGGTTCATGTATATATAACGTTAGGTTCCTCCATTTTCTTTTCTTTTCGAGAGGATGAGATCAAATTGATAATATAGAATATAAATCCATGAGGGCTGGCTATTCAAATGACTTAGGTTATGTGAAGAACTTTGGTTTGGGCCACATCCTCTTATTGACTTGTGCCAAAAGGCTTGTGGACAAATGGCGCTAGAGGGAGGGCCTGAGGTAAAATAAATTATTAAAACATTAATCCATCAGCCTCTACTTTTTTTTGGATTTCATCCTTCTTCTTGGTGTCATCTCAACATGCACTATAAGGTAGGTTAGAGGAAAAGATAGCCTACTTGGCGTCATGTTCTTTATTTTCACACCTAAATAATGGATCATGCCCACATCATTTTATGGGAGCATGCTTTCAACTTTCATGTACCTACTATTCCTAAAAATATAATTTCTCTCATGTCATGACTCACCTTTGATGGCGAAGGGAGCACATATGCAAAAGACCATTTTCCTAAAAGAATTTACAAGTGTTTAAATCATAATATCACTAATATCGATGTTGTATGTATATTATTTTCTCTCACTTTTGAAGGCATTGTCAAGTATTGATTTGAATCTTTTCCACTGAATTCTATTCATTCCTAGTTTGAGTTTGCAATTGAGATTTTATCATATTTTCATGATTGTGGTTATTATGAAATAGAGGAATATTTGCATTGTTTTAGGAAAGATAAATTTTCTATTAGGATCATACCTTTTTGTACTGGATTTCCCTTGGAAGAAATTCCTAGTATCAATCAATGGCTTTGGTATCTTCTTTCTCTTTCCATTGAAAAAAATAAATTAGTTGCTAACAGAATTGAATTAGACATTGGTACTAACCCAAAAACTGGATGATGATCTTGGAAATTTAAAAATTGTAGAAAGACAACACCTTTTGTTGATTTATGTTATTTTGTTAGATCAAGAATAACATGCTATTTTAGAAGATTCAATTATCACTTTTTTGTAGCGGCTACAACCACCCTCCAAAATTTTGGCTCTCATGCAAATTTCGAAGATTACCGTGGATCCTCTGGTCGATCATTCCTTGGCCACTTATTGGTAAGTTGATAATCTCAAACCCCCTCCTTTATCTTAAGAGTTGTTCATGTTCTCATCTTTATGCAACATGTGTCATCTTTGGGGCATCGAGATTACCGTTTGTCATACAAAGGGAAGTTTGTTCTTCTTCAAGGGGAAATATTTGTGTGTATGGGTTTTTCTCATCACATACACATATTTGAAACTCACTTCACACAATCGTGTCACGAAGGTTGTTTCATCAAGAAGAGTATCTCTATATGTTTTGGATGGTCTATGTCGTATCACTAAGTGTTCGAGTGTGTGATCATAGTCATGCTCTCTCACGGTTTACATTAGTTTCATTGGTCTCAAACTCAACTAGTTTCCTAAGAAACCTATCCTCATCTAGATTTCCAAAAATGCATACTTTTCTTCTACAATCCTCAAGATTTTTCCCTTGCCTACTAAAACTATGCAATGCACAAAGACCTCTGCCATGCTTGGCATCCAAAACTCTGTAGTGGATTCCTCTAGTGTCCTTCCCTCAGCCGGAACCCACTATCTCTAGAAACTGCACAATGTTTTCACTCCGCTACCCATTCTGTCCTACAACCTGAAACTGTGCAGAGGTGTCCTCCCAGCACAACATCCCACAGTAGTGTCTTGCATCTCAAAACTATGCAGTGTTGTCCTAACTGTCCAGTCAACCTTAAATTCAGAAACTATGCAGAGGTGTCCTCCCAGGACGTCATCCCACAACTATCACTCTCGGATGAAACTATGCAAATGTATCTCTCAAAAACTACAAGGAAAGATGACATGCTAGGTGACTCTCAAGGAGTTTTGGAGAAAGACCAAGGGACCAAGTTATGACAAGAGATCGGGATCACATGCAAACTTCGTCAGACACATAGCCATCTAGAGGATAAGGATGGTAAGAAAAGCTCATCTTTCGAAATACATCTCTTAGTGTAGCTTGAGGCACCGTTGATCAACGTAATATCATTTTGTCTTCAATAACATGCATGTTTGAAGGCACTAAAAATCATTCCATGTGTTTCCTCTACATGTGTTTCTTCTTTTCCTCTTGTTGGACCAATTGTCATCTTTTCACATGTTAATTGTTGTGTTGTGCTTGTGATCTGGTTCTGGTGATTTTGAAGGCTTATCTTTGCATGCTTGGGTTGTCTTAGCTCTGTGAACATCGATTGTACTCACACACAAAGTTATAAGCATAGTCGTGCAAGTGTCGTCAAGGTCGTTCGAATGTTGTTCTCAAGTATCGCACTTGTCGCTTTTAGCTTTAAGGTAGTCTTACTCAGCACATGTTTTGTCTTCTTGGTCTGTGTTATCTCATCCTCAAAACATGCTAACTGTATGATAACAATGTAAGTCAGCACAAACTCACTTTATTTTGACACCTAGCCATTTTCCTCAAAATATGCTCGACCAAAAAACCTCCTTCAACTAAATCCGAACTAAGCTGCATTTTGCAGTTTGAGCCACTAGTGACCCTGATCTACTACCCAAAATTGCACAGTTCTTGAGGCTATCCTCTGGACCAACTGTACTGCACAATCGTGGAAGTGAGCAACCTATTTGCCTCCCAGAACTATGCATAATTTTCCTCGAAGCCTGATCCAAACTACGCTTCTCGCAAGATCAATTATTAAACCTCCCTTTGGGATGTCGAAAACCTACATTGCACTGAGACCCAGGACTTCACTACTCTCCAACACTGCGCAGACATGCACAATTGATTCCCCTGCAGCCTGCCCCACACTGCCTTCAGAAACTATGTAGAAATGATCAGCAAGGCCTCTGTTCCCTTGCTTTGCACTATTTCCATAAATTGCGCAGCCCAGTCCAACAGGTTTTCTGCTAGCTTGCTCTACATTACCTCAGAAAATTGCATGGAATTCCCAGTTGGTATCCCTATGGCCTTTCTTGTCTTCCTCTTGAACATTTTGCAATAGTTCCCCTACATTATTCCTTCTCTTCCTCCTAGTAACTACACAAAACTGACCAACAGTCCCTCTGCAGGAATGTTTTGTCTTCCCTTCAGAAATTGCATAGAAATTCCCAACAACCTTACTCTATATTCCCTCTTTAAATTTCACAAAATTTCGCACCAGTCCCTCTGCAGCCCTACCCTGTCCTCCCTTAGGAAACTACGTAGAAACTGTCCCCCTGAGGGTCGTATCTTGTAGTTGACACTAGTGATTGTCTTTGCCCGATTCTACCTCCCACTGATCACTGCACAAGTTTTTTCAATAGTGTAGACCAAGCTCCACAATCCCTCATCTTGGCCTGAGTTGTGCTCTATGAAGTTTCAATGTCCTGTCCCCCCTCTTGGTCACCAAGACCCGAACATGGAAGATAATGAATCAGGCTAGACTAGGAGGTTTTCATGTTTGATATCATCCTGTCATGAGTGAATTGCAGGAATAGGTACATCGATGGAACATGGCAAGATGACAAATGAGGTTAAGAAGGAGCACATGCTAGAGGACATTCTTGGAGATGGGAGGACATACAAAGCACATTGAGCAGCTAGCAAAAGGAGTACATGCATGGAACCATCTTGCAAGACCAAGACCATTGGAGACCCCACAACACCAAGCTATGCAGAGGTGAAGACGAACCATGTCTAAGAGCACATATATCACTCAACAGTGTAGCAACTTACATTGGACACCAGAGCCAAGAAGTACATCTTAGCATGTCATGTCGAGTTGTGTGATGAGTTTTCTTGGCCACATCACTACTATGGACCATACTCATTGTAATCAAATGAAATGTAAAATGAAATTCGAAGTGTCATTACTGTGATGCAAGCAATCATTATGTAATGTAAAAGAGCTATATGTAATGAATTTGAAGAGTCTTGAGGGTAGTCCAAGAGTCACATAGGGAAATTTCAAGGGTCACCCCGCCCTTTGCTATATATAGAACCTCATAACCCATAGAATGGGATTTTGGGAGCCAAGATTTTTCTAGGCATGGCTTAGATAGGGCTTGGAGAGTATTGTGATGAGCCTTGGCTTCTCCACAACGTAGAGCATGTACATCTCTTTAGAGGAGCAGATGGTGTTGATTGTAATGTTCCACTCTTGTGGCTAGTGGCTGTCATGGTTGTATGTATGGATGGAACTTTCACTTTATATATAATATAACAGTGCGGACACATTTTCATGCATATGCTATTATTGTAGTTGGACTATTATGGTTTCCTTAGAAATCTATGTTATTTAACTTACGCATTCATGTATGAACTACTTCATATATAACTATATGAATCTTATTGTTATTGTGTTGTCAATTTAACCCATTACCCTGGATTGCGGACAATTCCGCTTCCAACCCGTGATGTCATTTTACTCATGTGTTCCTTTCAGGTTGCGTATTATTACAAGCTTCTAAGGGACACACCTCATTTTCCCCTTTGTGTGTTAGAACCTCCCCATGCATCTCTATCAACTCATCGCAAGGTCACACACTTGCTTCCGACAAAGATATCTTGCTTACATTTGCGCATTATTGTAGTGAAGATATAGATTTACTACCCACCGCTAAGACTCCTACTCCAAATAGTCTGAGGTATAATTGGAACTTATTACATGGGAGATCCCCTGATATGTTTACGGGTCTAGCACTGTCAACATTTCTGGCACAAGAAGGAGGTAGTCCTCAAATTTTGTTTTAAATCTCTACACATCTTTCATGACTTACGCTACAATTAATCCTCCAAGATGTCTATCTTATGGAAATAATTTCGAAGTTTGGAATGACTTGTCACGTAACACATATGATGGTGAAGGTGAAGAAGCCTTTCTTAGACACAAAGTTTCCTTCGCAGGGTTCTGTGAAAGGAATGAAATCCATGAGGATTACATTGCCTGTTGGTTGTTCGCATTCATGCTTCATGGGCACCCAATGATGTGGTGTGTCACACTGCCTGATGCCTCTAGTCACTCTTTTGACCATTTGGTTAGAGAGTTGACACGTTATTTATATAAGTATGATAATAAAGCACTCAATAAGAAAATTATGGAATTATTGTTGAGCCTCAACCTTGCACCTTCCTACACACCCTCTTAACACTCATTCTCCACTCACTTCACTCATCCAATGGCTAAATCATTTCATTATAGTTTAAAAAGGACTATTTATATGGTTTTCTAACTATATTGATGTTTGTTGTTTGGTTTAGTTTTTTTGTTCATGCAGCTGCGGAAACTTGTCAGTTTCCGCAGCCAGCACAGGTTTCCGCAGCCAGCACAGGATTCCACAGCTATTTTTTCAAAAGCTGTGCTCTAGGTGTCTTCTGAAGGAACGGGCTACATGGGCAAGCTCCAGATGGTATGTACATGGATCATGTCCCTTCGAACCGGCCAAATCATCCATTAGAGGCCGCGATCAACCAAAGTCAAAGACGTGGCCAACCAAAGAGTTCAGCGGTGGCACGTCACTGTTTTGGGCACGTGAATGATACGTGGCCTAGTTCCCAGCTCAAGGAGGCTCCAGCGCACCTGAGGATCGTTCTTGAACAATGAATCTAACAGCCAACCAATCCAAAGATTTAAGAAGCATAATGACAGTTACACTAGATCTCGGCTGAAGAGATCTACGTGTCTCTGGCACGCAGTTAATAGCATAGTAGTTGATCAGTTAACTGTAGAATTTTTACATTATAAATAACGCGTTGTTGAGCGCTATAAAGAGACTTTTTAGATGCATAGAAATTCTAAACTTTTATGTAATTTCCGCATGCTGCTAGTTATCTTGTCACCCCACTGTTTTATATGTTGTTGATTTAAATACATGAGAAGACCTTTCTGAAGATAGTCTTGTGATTATTTGATTGGCTGAAGTGGCAGAGGGCCCCTGCACGCTGAAGCCCTGTACAATATTTGTTTAGTTTCATTATGCTTTTGTTTTATCATTAGTTTGTACATAATATGTTGCTTTATGTTTCTGCCGTTCATATCTTTATCTTTGTAAACTGATCAGTGCTTTTTGCAGGTTCTCTTAGGCAGCCCGGGAAATCTTTCATTTTCTTTAATAACTTTTGGCATATGTGATCATCTTGTCCTTCCTGCTAACCTTTATTTTCTGCATTTTACATTCAACATTGTCCTTTTCAAGTTGTTATTTGTTTATTTCTTTTTCTGCTAGTTATATATCATACTGCTTAACAATTTATGATTTCTTTCTGTGGTCAAATGACTATATCAGCAGGAGATCAGAAGATTACTAACTGTAGTATGATTTAGTTGTCATATTATTTACTCATAGTTTCTTTCCATAAAGTAGATTGAGCAGAATGGTAAAGAACTAGAAGAGTCTAAGTAGTGTGATTAATTTCTTTTTTTTTTACATTTAGTTATCATACTGCTTGTTATGATCATGATTACTTCCCCAAGGTAGATTGAGCTGAGGGGTAAAGGATTTGAAGAATTCAAGTAGTGTGATTAGTTTCCTTATGCAATTTACTTTCTTGAACAGTTAAATATCATATTGCTTATTATGCTCATGATTACTTCTCCAAGGTAGATTGAGCCAAGGGGTAAATGATCTAAAAAGCTCAAGTAGTGTGAATTAGCTGCTTTACTTTAAGTTTGAGTTGTTTTTCAAGTTTTTTCTTTCTTTTCATTTTCAGCAGCAAGGATACTGGGCCATTGCCATTAGTTCGCTTTTTCATGCATTTTGTTTTCTCTTAAGAATTGGTTTCATTTCAGTTATCGTAAAGCTTTATTTTGAGCATTTTTCAAGTTTAGAAACCATCAACATTTACACTCAACACACTTCACACTTCACTTTCATCACCACACATTAAGAAAAGAATAAAATCCAAAAACAAACTAAAAAGCTTAAAACGACAAAAGCCTAAGGAAAATGTTATCTAAGTACATATAGTACACCTCACTTCGTCAGTTTACGAACCCCGGGTTGACAATATAGATAGCAATTTAGATCACACTAAATTGACCAAACATTTTGGCGTCGTTGCCGGGGAAGTGAAATTAGGTAGCCAATTTCTAAAATATATATATATATATATATATATATATATAATATATATATATAAAAGAAAATTTCAACAAAGGAAAATTGATAACCTCTCAAAGTATGCTCTCCTCTTGTGCCTAGTGTGATCTGGAGGATAAGAAAAGAGAAAGTTATTGGTTTAATAGTTTCTTGAGTATGCTCTCTTCTTGCACCTAGAGTGACCTGGAAGATCAGAAAGAGAATTATTAACCTAACTTGAAGAAAAATAAAAAATGAGATGCATAGAGCAAGAGATTCTAGGGGAAGGTTTTTAGCTAGAGCCAAGAGTTCGATTTTTACAACTCCATCTACTTCAAGGAATAGGAAAGTGACACCTCCATCATCTCCAACTCACACTCCTAGCCCTAGGATTCCTGGAATTCAAGAGGCAGTAGTTGACTCTCCCACACCATCTATTGAATCCGAATTAGAAACAGATCCTTTCTGTCCTTCTACAGGGAGACAGATTGTAATTGAAGAAGTAGAATCACCTAAGGAAGAGGGAGAAATTCCTCCTCATTCACCCTTGGTAGAGGAACCAGAGAACTCTGAGGTCTCTGAAGAAACTACCATGGCAGAAGAAGGAGCAACCGGACTTGGTAGAGGTAGAGGTAGAGGTGGAGGAGGAAATAATGGAGGAGGTAGAGGTAACAATGGAGGAAATAGGAATGGAGACAACTCATTTGGATTTCCTATAGTCGATGATGACTCCCGAGCCACAATGAAGAACATTTCGCCATCTGTCCTCCCAAACTTTCATGGATTAAGAAATGAGGACCCTGAAACATTTCTATTTGAATTTGAGGTCGTATGTCGAACTTATGATTATCTGGAAGACGCTCAAAAACTCAAACTGTTCCCTTCAACATTGAAAGGGGCAGCCTTGAAATGGTTCATGGGATTACTCACTCAATCCATTAGTACTTGGAATGATATGAAACAAACATTTTTGGATAGGTACCTGGACTATTGTATGCCCACCAATCACAAGGATGAGGTATTCAAGATGGTGCAAAAGGAAGATGAAAATTTGGAGGATTTACTTGAAATATTTCAATATAACCTGAAAAGAGCAAAAATGAGTAACTTAGATGAGGAAACTTTGAAAGCCCTTCTATTAAAAGCCATTAGAGATGAATGGATAAATATTTTGAACATGATGGGAAGAGGAGACATATCTCAACTTCCACTTCATGATATAGCAGAGCTATGTGTTCATCTCTCACGGGGGAAATCTAAAACTCAAAAAGGGCCTAGAGATCCTTCTCTCCTCAAAGAAAACAAATCTACAACTGGATCGGTAAGTAGGGCTAAGATTGGCAACATGCTTGATGAATTCAAAACTGATATCTTAGGAAGTCTTAGTGAGCAACTAGATACTCATAAGATCCATAATAAACAGAAAGCAGAAGCTGAAGCTTTAGCTATCTTTTGCCCGAAATGTAGAAAAAAACATGCTCTAAGGGAATGTCCCTTGGATGCAAAGGTTGTAGAAACATGTGTAATCTGTTCAGAGAATCATGAAACCAAGGATTGTCCTTAAATCCCTGGCCTCAAAGCTGTCTTTCAAGAAGATCCAAGTACCATTGAGTCTCTCTGTTGTTTTGTTTCAAGGAGACCTTGGCAAGGGCAACAAAATCAAGGGTTTAACAACTCTATGAATTTTCAACCCCCACCAAATTGGAATCCTTGGAAACAACCTTGGTCCCAACCTCAAAATCCTTTTCAATCATGGATACAAGGTATGGAAAATCCTTATGGGATATTTGCTCAATTCTATCAATATCCTCCATCTTTTCAAAACCAACAAGTTCCACAACTTCCAAATCAAAACCCACAAATATCATCGCCATTTCATCAACAACAACCCTCTCAACAGAATCCAAATTCTCAACTCTTGCTCCAACAAAAGTCAAATCAACTTCCTTCTCAGCCATTGCCGAACCCCAATAATAAAAACCCTCAAAATGCTTACATGATGGAAGGTCTACAATTTCAATTTCCTGCCTATATGATTGTTTCTCTCAATGATGTACAACTCAGATCAGGTAGAGTTCTAGATAAACCTTCTATAGATGTTCAAAAGCAAAGCATTTCTGAGGAAGATTCTCTTGAAGCCAATAAGGGTTATGAAGCATCTCTTCAAAACCCAAGCACTCAAAAAGGAAAAGAAAAAGAGTTAACCCCCACAACTCCTATAGTTGAGCAACCTGCATCTTCATCCACACCTCCTTTTCATGAAAGGTTACAAATTGACAAAGGAGTGGAAAAACAAATCTTGTTGCCTGACTATGACTTTCTAGATGAATTGAAGAATGTCTTTATCAAGATTCCCTTGTTACATTCCATTAAAGAAATTCCTATTCTAGCAAAAACAATAAAGGAGTTAAGTCTTAAAACACTAGGAAGGAAATCGAGAGATACAAGAAAAATCCACCTGGTAGGAAAAATTGCAGATATCATGATGGAAAAAGTTACTATGCAGAAGTATGTAGATCCTGGTAGTCCAATTGTCAAAACAACTATCAATGGGGTAGAAATTTCAAATACTTTGATTGATTTAGGGGCTGCTATCAACATCATGAGTAGACAGACTATGGAACAGCTAAAACTTCCTAACCTTCTTTTTACACCTACTTTATTGCAACTTGCAGATCGCTCAATTATTAAACCAGATGGTGTATTAGAAGACATTCCAGTCTCCTTAGACTCTTGGGAATATCCAGTAGATTTCATGATTTTAACTCCCAAGAGTAATTTAGGAGGACATCCTCTCATCTTAAGAAGACCTTGGCTAGCCACAGCTGATGCTTTTATCAGTTGTAGGTCTGGGGATATGTATATTTCTAATGGTAATTCGACAAAGAAGTTCAATCTATATCCTCCAGCAAAAGCAATTACAGAAATAGGAGATAATGAATGGATTTATGATGAATATACTATACAGCATGTCTTTACTATTTCTGAGATCAGTGAAGATAGTCAAATTCTGAATACATTAGAAAACTTTCAAACATCTTCAGGATATGACCACACACAATTTCAATTAGATTCTAAGATTGAGTATCTATCATCTAGACAAATGTCTCTTTTCTCTATGGAAGAGTTTGTTAGTTCCGCCATTGAGATCTTTCCAGGAAAAACATTGAATATCAACAAAAATTTGGAAAAATCACAACAGGAAGAGTTGACCAAAATCTTGCAAAAGCATTCTACTGCATTTGCATGGGAGTATACCGATATGAAAGGGATTGATCCTAAGACTTGCATTCATCACATCTACATTGAGGAAAACAGTAGACCAATCAGACAACCTCAAAGAAGGATGAATCCAAACCTTAGGGAGATAGTGAAAGAAGAGCTCCAAAAGTTACTTAATGTGAACTTCATTTATCCAATTTCAGATAGCCGATGGGTTTCTCCTTTGGTTATAGTACCTAAAAAGAATGGTAAATGGAGTTTTTGCATTGATTACAGGGAATTGAACAAAGCAACTTTGAAGGATCACTTTCCTTTACCCTTTATTGATGAAGTATTAGATACTTTAGCAAGTAAAAAGTATTTCTCATTCTTGGATAGTTTTAGTGGTTACAATCAGATTCAGGTAGCACCTGAAGATCAAGACAAGACCACATTTACTTGTCTATGGGGAACTTTTGCCTGCCGAGTACTTCCTTTTGGATTATGTAATGCACCCGCAACATTCCAAAGGGCAGTACTAGGAATCTTTTCTGATCTAATTCATGATTGTGTAGAGGTTTACATGGATGATTTTAAAGTTTATGGTGATTCATTTGAAGAGGCATTAGAGAATTTGGAAAAGGTCCTTATCAGGTGTAAGGAGACAAACCTTTCATTAAGTCATGAGAAATGCTTTATGATGTTTACTGAAGGGATTGTTTTAGGACATCATATTTCAGGAGATGGAATTAAGGTTGATAGATCAAAAGTTGAAGTCATCTCCAAGCTGCCTATTTCAAATTGTCAAAAAGATGTTAGAAGTTTTCTTGGGTTTACTGGGTATTATAGAAGATTTATTGAAAACTTCACCAAAATAGCATCTCCTCTCTTTAAATTACTTACAAAGACTGTGAATTCAAATGGGATCCTAATTGTCAATCCGCATTTGAAGCTTTGAAAACAAGAATATCTGAAGCACCCATTTTGAGAGGGCCAAATTGGAAATTTCCTTTCCATATTTTTACAGATGCTTCAGATACAGCTCTTGGAGCTATGTTGGGTCAAAATGATTTAGTTCCTTAAGCCATTTACTACACCGGTAAAAATTTGACTCCCACAGAGTTAAATTATACTATGACTGAGAAAGAGTTCTTAGTTGTTGTTCATGCAATCAACAAGTTTAGACATTATATAAAAGGCTATGAAACTTTTGTCCATACTGATCATTCTGCCATTAGATATCTCATGAACAAACATGTTACCAATGGCAGAGTCACAAGATGGCTTTTACTTTTAGAATAATTCAATATTACTGTGTTAGATAGACCAGGGAAACAAAATACAGTAGCTGATTTCTTGTCTAGAATCCAAAATACTAACAAAGATTCTCCTGTAGAGGATAAGTTTCCAGATGAATATTTGTTTGCAGTAACTACTAAGGCTCCTTGGTATGCAGATATTGCTAACTATTTGGTTACAGGGAAGCTACCTCCACACTTATTTCCTAATGAAAAAAGGAAAATTATTCAGGAGAGTTCAAATTATTCATGGATTTCTAATGAATTGTTTAAAACAGGGCTAGATTGTGTGATCAGGAGATGTGTTCGGGAAGATGAAATGCCTGACATCCTCAAGGCATGTCATGATGAACCTTGCGGTGGACACTTTACTGACAAGAGGACGGCCTATAAAATCCTTTCTTTAGGATATTATTGGCCTTCTCTCTTCAAAGATGCAAAACAATATGTCAGAAGGTGTGACAGCTGCCAGAGAGTTGGGAGACCGACTCTTTCAAATGAAATGCCTTTACAACCACAGGTACTCATCGAGCCTTTGAAAAATGGGCTTTAGATTTCATTGGACCAATTAATTCACCATCTAGAAAAAAGAAATATATATTGGTTTGCACTGATTATGTCACTAAATGGGTAGAAGCCAAGGAATTACCTTCTGCTACTGAAAATTCAGTTGTTCAATTTCTTTTTGAGGATATTTTTACTTGTTTTAGTGTCCCAAGAGAAATTGTGACAGATCAAGGAAGTCAATTTACATCTAACTTGATGGAGAAGCTGATGGAAGAATATAAAATCAAGCATAGAAAATCTACTCCTTACCATCCTCAAGCAAATGGTCAAGTGGAATCTACAAATAAAGTTCTTGAGAGCATCATCACCAAGACTGTCATCTCCATAGAAGAAATTGGGCAGAAATGCTTCCTGAAGCCTTATGGGCCTACAGAACTACATGGAGGAACACAACAGGACATTCTCCCTATGAACTTGTTTATGGGAAAGAAGTCCTACTCCCCATTCAGTTTCAAGTCAAGACCTTCAAGATGGAAGTTTAGTTGGGGATGAATCTATCAGAAGCCCAAAAGCACAAAATGGAACAGTTGAATGAGCTAGATGAGATCAGACAAGATGCAATCCTAAGAACTGATCTAGTTCAACATCAAAGAGCTAAGTGGCATGACAGATATATTAAAGAGAGAAAGTTTCAAGAAGGAGATTGGGCCTTACTATTTGATTCCAAGTTTAAAGACTTCAAAGGAAAGTTTCAGACTCATTGGCTTGGGCCATATGAGATTGATAAAGTCTTTGACAATGGAGTGATAAGAATGAAGACCATTGATGAATCTCAGACTCCTCTTATTGTGAATGGCCACCGACTGAAAGTTTATCATAAGCCACTTTCTAGAGAAGAGTTTGTCAAAATCTTCCAAGAAAATTTTGCAATAAGGCTGGTGGAGAAGAATCCTTCTCCCCCATCAGCCTAATCTTGGTTTCTTGTGGTTTCTAAAAAAAGAAAAGGAAAAAAAAAAAAAAAGATGTGTAAGCTTGAAAACCAATCATGGATTGGCAGTCTTATACATAAAATATGGAGTGAAAATCAGGGGCACCTGACACTCCATATTTTCCAAAAAAAATCTCCTCTCATGTTCTTTCCATCTTCATTCCATCTCACTCACTCATTCCATTTCATTCCACTTCCATTCCATTATCATCATCATTCTCACTCCATTTTCACTCCATTTTCATTCCATTCCATTCCATCAATAAAGTCCCGTTCAGGACTATTTTCATTCAGCTATTTTCCTCTAAACTATCTTTGTGCAGATCAGGGGGTGTTATTTCAGTTTCCGCAGCTGGCCACCGTTTACGCAGCTGGAACCTGTTTCCGCAGCCAGCATCACTCTGTTTCAAAATAAAATCAACTGTTAGTGCCAAAAGCATGCAATACAGGTGTACGTGAGCTAAGGACATGGGGCATCTTCAAAATATCAAAAAATGGAGCAACTGGTTAGAAATCTTAAGCAAAGAATGACAAGTGTCCAAAGGTATGATCAAAACTCTCTATCAAACAACACTTCAAGTCATCATTTGTATAGTTATTAACCTATAACTGGTTCTTCTATGTGCAATGATTTAATTATTCACCCACTAGCATTCATATTCCGCAATACCATTACATACACCTCGCATTCATTTTTCCTAACGGTCTTATGATTACTCCGAGTTCAAACTAAAAACGACTATACTTCTATTTATGACCCGTACTCCTAAGACGTGACCTATTGTATTACGGCTCTTCCCAGCCATAATTTCCGCAGCCGTCTACTTGAGACGTGTAAATCTCACATACAGTCACCTAACTTGGGAGAA
>APFE030551337.1:0-16251 GCA_000404065.3 Pinus taeda
AGAAAATGTAAAATTTTCTAGACAAAATTCTCAACAAAAACATTGTTGTTACTACACTAGGACCTTATTATTGTAGTTGGGTAGGATTAGATTCTCCATGGCCACAATGCATAATTACAATTAAGTAAAACCAACCAAAATTGACTAGCTTCTAAACCTTAACACTAACTTGAATTCCTTATTTTTACTTTAATATAGTACGTAGCACTTCTTTATTTCACATTATAGCTTTAATGGTTAAGACACATCAAGCTTTACACAATTGAATTGTTCTCTACAATGGATCTTCCATGCTTTGATAGTGAAGACACATCAAGCTTTACATAATTGAATTGTTGTTTATAATGAATCACCCAAATTAGCATTGATGTTCTTTTTAGTTTATAGATTTTATAGATATCAACTGAAACGCAGAACTTAAGAGTGTCAAAAGAATTGAACTCATACCTTTTCAATAATAAAAAAATTTAAAACAATAACTTAACGAAACAAACTAACCTTCATAATTATAAATAACCTATTATAATTAATAATAATTTAATTTAATTTTTAAACCATAACCCAATTAAAATATGACACTCATTTATAAATAAAATAAACAACTATAATGCAATAATTTAGCTATTTAAACTACAGAATATACATATCCTATCTTATTTAAATGTACACTTACTTACATACATACTTATCCCAAACTAAGAAAGGGTCAGTGCATAATTGTGCAATCTCTTGTTTACTAAGAGTAACGATCACCCCAATATTCAATATTTATAAGAGTTCTAGTTGATTTAGTTTTTTAATATATATATATATATAATATATATATATATATTATATAACCAACTTTATGCCTATGTTTAATATATTACGAAATCAATATGAATCATTTTTTTATTTTACATAGTTATGCATATGTTTAATGCTACATCGAAATGTTCAAAATACCATATGTAAAACTATACGAAGCAAAATCTTCCTTGGTACATATTGCAAACCAATTATTGTATAGACATGTTTAATATATGCTACGAACCAACCAACCTCTTCTACTATATTACATATAAAGCTCTACATATGGTTAATGCTAGGATGTTCAAATAATACAAAATGAGGAGTATGTTTAATGTGTATATAATTAGTAGTTTCCCAAAAAATTCAGATAAAAGGATTTAAAAGAAAATTCCTTTATAATTAATTTATAATTTTGATTGGTTTCCAGGATTCAATTTTAATATATTTAAAAATAATTTAAATTTATAAATATGAAATAAGATAAATTTTAAATAATGTTAATTTGAATTTTATAATAAATTAAATTTATTAACTAAAATAATATCAAAGTTTTGATATTTTAATGATATATATAAAATATGTATTTTTAATATATATAATTATGTTAGTAATTTAGTTGTTTTAAAAAATTAAATTTTTTTAATATATATATTTAGATAGTTTTGAAAATTATAAATATAAGATAAATGAATTTTAAATAATAGTAAATTTGAATTTTATTAAAAAATTAAATGTATTAACTAAGATAATATTAAAAATTTGTACA
Organism: Pinus taeda; assembly: GCA_000404065.3. NCBI lineage: Eukaryota > Viridiplantae > Streptophyta > Pinopsida > Pinales > Pinaceae > Pinus > Pinus taeda. The sequence continues at coordinate 1,559 of APFE030551337.1, forward strand.
ATCTTTAGAGGTAGCTCAATTGATTGATTATGACTATGATAATAAAGTTTATGTACCATGAGATTCTAGATTCAAATTTTTCAAGTTTACTCATGACCATATGCATGGGGTGATATGGTTCACCTAGGGGTTATATTGGTAGCGGACTTAGTTGACTGCATGTCACACGAGTACAAGACGATAACAGTCAGAATTGACCTCATATAACACCAATATGAGAGATAATGATTGGAATCGACCCCATGTCACGCGAGTATGACATCGACCCAATATCTCATTCCTCTAGTCAAAAAAATAAATATAAAAAATTTGTATAACTTAAAATTTCTAAGATATATATACGTAAAGTATTTTTTTTTTAAAATTTGGAATTATATATTATATAATTATACATTAAATTTGTATAACAATTTGTTTTACAATATACTCCATTTTAGTTGCACTTTAATGATAAATTAATTTTATTTTTTAGTTTATTATTTTTATATTTTATATTTTTAAATATTATTTATTTTAATTTTAAAAAATTTATATTATATTATTATAATTTTTGGAAATTTAAAATTAGAAAAATTATTAATTTGTGTAAAAGTAAATTAAAGAGCATGAAATTCCCCACAACAGGTGATTATTTTTCATGACTCATAGTAATGATGGTAAAAAGGGGGAGGGATCACCATCTTGCTCCCCAGCTACCCTCTTAATTTCACGAGAACATGACAATTAAGGTTCAGATGAAACACGATTTCTCTGCCTACAAGTGGATATACACCCTATATCACTTCTCATCATGGACGAGAATTATACTCTGTAAAGGTCCCTCACGCACATGATTGAGAGCATCACTCTGCATCAACATCAACGTCTTTTAGAAGAATTCATTCCTCGAATGATCTTTGTCACCTTGGAAATAATTTGGGGATGACAGGAGCTTGTCACCATGTCCTTGGTAGTTTCAATCATTATCTTCTCTCGGTTCAGCGCTGCATTGGGAGTCCAATGGGTTTTGCAAACATGGAGCTTTGGGGTGGTGATGCATCTTTACATACATCCTCTACAGTAGCCCCAGATCATGGGTGTTTTGAAGTTTCTTTCAACCAACATGCTTGCTAACGATATTCTGGCTCACACCTCAACTCTCCCTCACAATCTCAGTTCGCTAGCAAATCTGAGGTTGCCTCTCTGGGATGGAATCCCGATGGGCATGACACTATTTGTTCATTTCAACTAGAGGCACACAGGCTGCAGAGTGACTATCTTATGCTTGAAGGAGAGGTTTCTTGCTCTGAGCCTTGGCAAGGAGCTTTGGCCTAGAGGTAAGGAAGTGCACAAAAGACTAGTCATGGAATCAAGGAGTCATGGATGGGTGGTTGGGACCGCTTGAAGAAGGTTGGTTGGCTGATGGTGGGCGCAATGATTCGCTAGCCAAGGATCATCAGAGTGGTTCGCGATCATGGAATCTCTGGCTCAAGGTGGTTCATGTGGGTTAACAATGTTCATGGTCTCTAGTTGAAGGCCGAAGGGTCGTAGCATTGGTTAGGTTGTCATGGTTTGTACCAAATGAGGATTGTGAACGACACTAGTCAAAGAAAATATCTCATGTTAGTGGGTCTTCAAGGCAAGGTAACCCATCTCCTAATAAACTAGCCTGAGCCATGTTTACTCTAAGTCAGTAATGTAATTCACTCCCTTTTGTTTAAATTCAGACTATCTGCAACCCTGGAATTTTTGTAATATGTATCTAGAAAACAATGGCCTTAGCACTTGCAATTTTGAAGGTTACTCTAGGATCACTTTTGTTAAGATTGTTGCACTGATTAGGAGAAGCTTATGTAATCTCAAGACATTATTTTTGTGTTACTAGTTTGGTTTCCCATCGGGAAAACCACTCACACAAAGCCAAACTCTTCGTAATGTGTCTTTGATGTAATGAAAACAGGTGAAGCTTTAAAAAAAAAAATTGAGGAGCTTGAAAAATAATGAAATTTTATAAATGAAATATTAAACTAACAAAAATATTATATTTTTTCCAAAGAAATATCTTAATATTTTATCTAGGAAATATATAATATTTTCCAAATTGAGGGGTTACTTAGATAATACATATGGATATTATTACAAAAAAAAAAAATTATGCATTCATAATGTCATAACTTTCTCCTAATCACTTGGAGTAAATTCATTTGACAAATTAACAAAAATATTAGAGTGGGGTTGTTTGTATCATGTTAGTCCATGAGTATACTCACTTAAGAGTTCATAGGGCATGAAGCCAATACAGCATATTCAAAGGCATGAAGCCATTATAAAAAAGTTCATGATGTCACTAACAAAGATTTGAACCTAGGTGGGGAAGATAACAACCATTCCACCCAACTACCCAAGATAACCCTATATATTATATAATATATATATATATATATAAGTCATTGTATAAAATTTGAAATATCTAATGTTTTTAGTGGAAACTTCATTCATTGGTTAACAATAATGAAAAATTATAATTAATGGTAAAAAATAATTAAAATAGTAAAAGATTCAAAACAAAAACTATTTCATGTTAATGTTAAAATTAAAATCAAAATAAAAAGTTAACAGAAATAATGTTTAAGATTTGTTGTCCACTGTTTCTTTGATAAATGGTGATCGAGTGCCCTATGAAGGCACTCCTAGATGTTAAGTCATTGGTTTAATTCCCCACCCTATTAGGGTGTTATTCTTGGACATGACCATGATGTAGCCTCATAGTTGCCAAACTTTAAAAAAAAAAAAATGTTTAAGATTTGTTAACCTTGTATTTCCATAAAATTAAAAAGATGGTTAAAATTGAAGTGACAGGTAAAAGGCTAAAAATTTATAATAACATTGGAGTGGAAATAAAGGATAAAAAATAAATTAAAAAAGAAAAGATGAAATTATATTATAAAAATTAAAATTAAAATAAATTTTAAAAAGAACAAGTGTTAGGGATGAATATAATGAATAGTGGGTTTTTAAGATTGGGTAAATCTGTAACCATTTTTCTAATTAAAATTATTAGGATGTTTTTCAACTATAATGCTTCTTCAAAAGGATCTCACAAGGTTTTGAAATTAGAATTTTACTTTAGTCAAAACAAATTTTAGTGGTGTAGCAATGTAATCCATTTTGGGTATTGATGCTCGGAGGTGGAAACAAGATTATCGGGTTTCCTCTCAAAAATTGTTGAAGCCCGATAAGGAGTGCATCATGGCATGACATGTGGACGACACGAGGGCTACCACATACTAGTGATGTGGTGTTAGATGATGGAAACATGTGGTAAAGGGATGCAATGTATTCGCCCCATGGAAGTGGTATGGATGTTATGTGGTGTTTGGAGGACAGTATTTAAATGGGCATAACCTTTTGTCTAAAACTTTGAATTGATGAAATTTATATATTTAAAAAGGTCTCGATGAAAAGAATATGGAAATGTCAAAAATGGGTTTCAAGGATATTAAAGAAAGATAATTACTAATTATCTCATTTCAATAATTTCACCTTGGAGGTTGGGTCCGGACACCCTGCCACTTTAATGAGGTATTAACGGCTATGTGTGTTACAATTGTGATTTAAATTTATTTCTTTAATTTAAAATATAAAGAAGAAAATAAAATCTCACATTGATACATTATTTATACTAATATTTTTACCATTTAAAAAAGAAAAATTGAAATCACCTAAAATGAGTTTGCATGATTAACAAAATAATTACAATTGCAATTTGACACTTCTTTTGTAATTTATGTTCATAATTCCACAATTATAGTCCTTGACACTCTTGAAATGGAGGCATATACCTCCCTTACAACTCTTTTCTCCTCTTTCTCTATAAATCTCTTTAGGCTATGATATTGTACTCAATTATCCAAATAATTAACTAATTATCCAGCAACCTAATATTCCAACCAAACAAATGAACCATCCACTCTCTATGGTTCATCTTCAAATAATATTTTTATCCCAAATCAATTGTAGTCTCTTTGTGTGCCTTCAACTGTAAATTACCATAACAATTCAACTTCCACCTTGGTCTTTAATTACATAATTATTCAACTCTGTTGTGATTTTCATTTTTCATTAATCGCCATCTTGACAATTGTCCCTTTGACACCTATCTTTAGTCAACAAGATCTCACTATTTTAGGATTCTTTCCACTAGTCACTTCAATCTCACTATTTTAGGATTCTTTCCACTTGTCACTTCAATCGACAATGCTCTTTCTTTAGTTTAGTCTTTCCTAATTGAACTTCATGTAATCAACCTTTTCTTAGCTAGATATACACCAATAACTTTGATTAGTTAAATATTTCACTCCAATAAACTTTCAAACCATAAAGAGATAATTCTTCTCTTCATCAGATAATGTTAAATAGGAATTTGTAATGCAAATTAAAGGTTTAGTACTTACACCGTTAGTCTAGACAAACCACTAATGTATTGTAGTGGATATTATTACATTATTTCTTTTGATACCCATTCTCATTAGAAAGCTTAGAAATTCAAGACCTTTTTATATGTGGATATTAATCTTTAACAAAAACACCAAACCAAAGTGTTCAACAAGTACTCAATTCATCAATTTTTTGTTCTTCATACAATGTTGTCATTGCTAGAGGTGGGGTATATGATCTTTTTCTTTCCTAATATGAGTCCTTCTAGGATATAATATCCCCATTAATGATTAAATTTGGAGTTCAAGAAATGAATTATTATTAAGATTTGCCTTAATATACATTCATAAGTATATTAATTACAAATAAAATATATTAATATTGATTCTTTTTAATAGAAATGAGGATTTGTATTTCATAAAACATGTGCCTAGCCACAAAAAATACTCAGGGGATACATTGACTTTTCTCGGCATGCCTATTATTCTTATACTAACTATAGACTTCTATAACATTGAGGAGACTACAGAGTGTCACCATTTTCATTGCATTTCAATATGTATATATCCAGCTAAAGGTTCCTAAAAATAAACAAAATTTATCACGATACATAGATAATTTATATGGATCATCCTCCACTCATTTATATTTCTCATCTTCAGCCATCGGTGTTTGGTGGAGGTTTGAACACTTGTATGCCTCTGGGCAACTACCAATACTAGATTTTTTAATACTTGAGCTCAATAGCTTGAATTTCTCCTATAAATTGAAAATTTGAAGGTGAAGTGCCTCGATCTCATCTCTTTGCCAAGCTACCATGTATTTCAAGTTTTGAATTTCTTATAGCACATTCATATTAGTGTTCATCTATTGTTTATGTTGCGTGTTCATCACCATCGTGTCAATCTGGATGGATTTTATTTATGCTATCATTTGAGTTACTTTATATTTGCATCGGAAATGATTTTGTTTATCAAGGCCATTATCACCCTTATCTCTATCCCTGCCTCTCCGCATCATCCCCTGCCCTATCGCGAGAAATTCATTGTCTCCCTTTGTGTTTCTCCATGACTCCCACTAATATCTGGCTTCAGAAAACCACACCATTTTCTCTAAGTCCTCACCAGTATTCTAATGCACCTCAAAGTCAAACTACTATACTCCCAACTAGCTAATTCAATATTAAAAAAGCCACAGTCTCCCCTCGCCAATTGTTGCAAGTGAATTCAATATTAGGTCTGCACAACCCTTCGGTGCTTCTCCCCTGTCTGTGAGCATCGCACCCCCAAGTAATATTTTAGTAACCAACTGGGCCACTATGAAGACCCTTGACGCGACTAGAATTCCCACTAAAGATAGATAAACCCAGTCACAAGCCGCGTAGCACTCCAAATTCCATAGATTCTTGGTCCAATGTCAAGCTTTGTATTGTAACCCAATAATATTTCTTGTGATGAAATTCAAACCAGTATTTACTCACCCATATATATTCCCTGCAATTAACTCAAAGTTTTGTAGCCATAATTCCGATTTTGAATCACCCGTTCATCCATCCCATATGAAATTCCTTCTGATAGTGAACTCCCAAAAATATATACACAATTCACCTAGAAATAAATAGAGTTTAGGACCAACCTAGAGGGAAATGATGTCAACAGGGGAGGAGGGAACACTAAACAAGTTGTGGGTCCATGGGACTTTCCAGATTAGGTGACCTTTCCCCCTATTTCCCTTCACCAATGCACTTCTCAAAATGGAAACCTACTACATTGAAATGCTTTGCGTCTCTTGCATTTTACTTTTTTTCTTGCACATCCTACATGCTTCTAGATTTAATGCATCATATGGTTCATAATGGCCACACCTTCCTCAAATATGATTATCATCTGAGGTGGGATAAATATGACATAACAAGGTGGTGTGCTTTGATCTACTTCTCATGTGAAGGCATGGTTAATTGTTTGTCTTCTATATGCGGCGATTTTACTCTAGGCGCCATCAGAACCAACAGGCCACCTGCCCAATTTTTTATGTGGATTGCTTCCCAATCACTAAGTTGGACCATTGTAATATTTAAATTTTAAATCTATTTTGGAGAAATAAACTTAACCATTTGACTTATGAGAAGGGCCACCATCCTGATTCTTCATTGACCTTTAAATGCAACACTTTAAGCTAGAAGGCTTGGTTATCCCATCTATTTTCTTCTTCATTTTGAGCTCTAAATAAATGGAATTAATCTTTTTAGCGATGTCTTCAAGAAGCTTCCTTATTCAATTTAATAGGTTCCTCAAGTGCTTGTCTCATGGAAGTGTTACTTTGAATAAGTGTTGTAGGGTGATAAGTGAGTCACTCATAATTCTAATGTTGGACACTTGTGAGGATTTGGTCAAGGTCATAGCTTGTAGTAGGCCATGCAATTTTGCTTGATTATTTATCATTGAGCATTCCCCATACAAATTTCTTGACCAAATTTCATTTGGGGTTGTATAACACCCCTCTTTCTTCTGCCACCCTCTGTTTTTCTTTGAAGATCCATCAAATTGTAGTATCCAACTATTCTCCTTGTTTTTCCATTCTTGTAGCGCCTGGTCAAGTAGAAATAGCTTCCATCTTTCCTTTTCTTTTTTCTATCTGCCTTCGTCCACTCTAGCTTCTCTTTCCTGACCCAGTAGTTTATGCATCCATTTGTATTCCATAGATTCCAATTTTGAATATGATTTGTTTGTTTTTTGGCCTCCAAATTATGCACACATAGTTATTGTCTTCATTTCAGTTGTTCTACTAGATTGGTTATGGTTTTTAAAAATGGAATGATTCCTAGTAAGTTAGATATGCCAACATATGAATTTGGGATAGGTTCACAAAACCATTTTAGTCTGGGCTTGCCAGAGAAAAAATCATTATAATGTTTATGCAAAATAGAGAAAAACATCAGGGGATATGTTGGCCATCATACCCTGTTGAATATTGGGTTGAGGGATTTTTCCCAAACCAAATTCAAATATGGATAATGAAAAAATAAATGCAAAATCAGTTATTTGTATTGTGTGCATTGTGAACATCTCAAAGGGCCTTGTGTTCCTCTCTTCCAAATATTTTCATCTATTGGATTTTTTTATGTGCTAATAGCCAACATAAATTATTAACTTTTGTATTTTCATTGGTTTTCCATATTTTCTTCCATATCACAGAATTTGGAGGTAAATGGGTTGAGAACAACAAGTCTTCATATCCTGCTTTGATAGTATATGAAGATACTTTCCATCCAAGTTAGTTTTCCTCCTACTAGTTCCAAGGAGCACACCCTACGAACTTATCTCTCAACATCAAAACCAAGTGTAAATATTTTTATGGGATTCCACCAAAGTTCCACCCCGTCTAATGTCCACAATCATCCCAGAGATAAATTTCCGCCAGATAGAGCCTCTTTTGGATTGTGAAAAATTCCCTTAGAGGTTGTAATTCCTGTGTGTCCTCTATGTGTTTCTTTTCCGTTATATGATCTGTCCATAATTTTATTTTCACTCCATTCCCCAAGATCTAGTAAATACATCTACTGATTATAGGTGTCATCGCCGGAAGAAGCTCATTATCGTTGATCCTTTTAGACTGGGAAAATTTTGATCAATGCTTCTTTCATGATCTGGTAGGAGGTATTTTTCTCTAAGGACCGATTTCTACCAGTCCTCATTCTATGTCATGAACCTATAAACCATATTTTATCTAATCACTTTGTTCATGAGGATGGGATCCTAGATTCCTAGTCCTTTGTGAGTTTTGGGGACTCTAACAATAACCCATTTGATCAGATGGAACTTCTTTTTGCTTGATTTTCCTCCTTCCCATAAGAACCATTGAATTTCCTTAACCAAATGATTCAAAAAACTTTGAGGTGCCGGTAATGTAGAGAATTGATAAAGAGGCAGGGCTAAAATGAAAACCTTAATTAATACCATGCAACCTACAATATTTGTTAATTTTTCAGATTGTTCTATGTTGTATCAATTACTTTAGCCCAATTTACTTCTTCATTAACAATGCATCAAATTATTAGCAATGTAACTAATCATAAACTGTAACTGAAGATAGAACAATATATGCAATGACAAAGAAGACAACAACACAACCATAACAGGCAACAGATTGTTCCAAGACCAAGGAAAACCCCCACAAGGGGGGAAACCCTTTCAAATATTCTTCTTTATTAGATTGTCATAAAAAGTTTTCAGCAGAGAGTACAACGAGCCTAATACTTAAATTTACAGTAGAGATTTATAGAAATAGATTGGAGATCTATAGAACAACAAAGAGAAACCCTTGATCCATCAGACCACTAAAACCAACTGAATTCAACTGTCAAACCCTAGATCAAAACCCTAGACGCTCTCAGCAAGAATGACTATGTGCATCTAAAACTCCCTAGACGCTCCCTCAGCCATTGTGTGAGGGCGTCTGTGACTACCCATATGCTCTCAGGAAGACTGTCTGTGAATGTCTGGGGTCAAACTCACTCAAATCCTCTCCAAAACCCCAGACACTCTCTTCCAATTAATGTGCATGCATCCGAAATTGCCTAAACACTCCCTTGACCTCTTTGTGTGAGCGTCTGGGGACTATTACTATTTTATCTACCTCTAAAAACCTGTATGCTCCCTTTAGGACTCTGTGCGAGCATACGAGACTTCCTAGATGCTCCCTCATCCACTCTATGCATGCGTCTGGGGATGAAAAAACTCAGTTACATGCCTGTGTATGAGAAACATAAACCCTAGATCCATGTGACCTTCACCCTTGATATTTCGAACCCTTGCATGAACTTCATCCGTCAAACATATGCAAATGAAGACAAAATAATAGAATAGAAGATAGCTTGATCAATGTCCAAATGAACTTGGCGTATCTTCTATTTATAGGCTTCCATGAGGGTCCACTTGGGGTTGAGACTGACCTAACCAATTTCACATGTGCTTAGGGCTGACCCATTCCATTATACATGAATGAATAAAATAATTCAAAAATCAACTTCTACTTCTCCAAATGGGGTGATCTTAAGGTTGATTTTGGTCCTCTCGAAAAGAGGAATTTAATGTAATCATCATCTTGGTCATATGAGTTTTCCAAGGTGGAATTTGACCCTAGTTTCAAAAATTAACACTCCCTCTCAACTAGGAATAATTCCACCTTCCAATATCTGTCTGTTGATCATCACATCATCCTATCATGTTTTCATCATGCTTTGTCTTTATCCGCTCAACTCTATATGCTGAAAATTTCTCATATCTAAAAGAAGAATAATAGAGGAGAAATATCTTCCACCCATACTAAGCAATAGGATAACTTAATCATACACGGGAGCACATCTTTGACCCTGGAATCTCAAAAGGGGAGAAAGTATCAACCCAATCATATTGTCTACCGATCTTACCAAAAATGACCCTCAATAGTCATGTGGTAGAACACCTACATCATAATCGACTTGGGTTGTACACCTGAAGTACACTCTCAACCCATTGGCCAAATGGAGAGCGGTATTCCCAACAAGCCTTTCTTGAGGGTATGATTCCAATTGGGGTATACTCTGCATAGACCAGATAGGGGAGTATGATCTTTGACACTATGAAGATAGGGTAGTATCATCTTCAACCCTATGGGTAAAAAATATGGGAGTACCTTATTGCCTAGAGATCCCTCAACCCCAAGAACCCTCTATATCAATTCCTCACCCTGGGAGCTCAAATAGCGTGGGAAGAGTTGGCTTAGTGTCCTTGATCAATGCTTCCCCTTATCCAGAAGGGCCATGTCCATCAGTCCAAGCGACTCTATGAAAACCAAGAAATTTCCTTTCGGTAGTGCATTCGTGAGAATACCTGCAATCTGCTCATTTGTCAAAATGTGATGGAGTCTAACAGCTTCTCTTTGCACCATGTCTCAAATAAAGTGATATTGAATCTCACTCTGCTTGGACTTGTCATGAAACACAAGGTTTTATGCCAAACAGATCCCACTCTTGTTGTCATAATATATGCTCACATATTTCTCCAAAGAGCTTCCTCAAGCAAACTTCTTCGCAGTTAACCATGCTAGCGGCAATGTATTCTACATTGGCAGTGCTTAATGCTACAGACTTTTGTTTCCTACTCATCCAAGATATCATGGTAAATCTAAGGCTGAAGAAACATCCAGATGTACTCTTTTTGTCGATAACATTTCCTGCCTAGTTAGCATCAGTGTATCCATGAAGTTGAACATCTCCGGTAGAATATCTCAAACCAAGTGTGATCGTCCCATGAAATATCTCAATACGTGTTTAGCAATGATCCAATGTGCATGGAGGGACTTGGTCATGAATTGACTCAATGTGTTTACTGCATATCATATGTATGGATGGATGTTCACAAGGAACATCAAGGCCCCAATTAGTTGTCTATACTCAGATGGATTTTCCAAATCGGGTCCTACAACTTCTCCACATAATTTCTTGAAGTTCATTTCCATCGGTGTAGCCATGGATTTGCATTTAGTCATAAAAAATCTTTCTAGAATCTTCACAACGTATTTTCCATATGAAAGGAAAATCTCACTAGGCCTTTTCCATACCTCAAGTCCTAGAAAATAGTGCATGATTCCAAGGTCTTTCATCTTGAATTCAGAGGCTATCTCCCTCTTACATTCAATCATCAGAGGTTCACTACTTGTCAAGAATAGATCGTCAAAATATAAAACCAAAATCAATGGCATATCTTGGACTACCTTGAAGTAGAGGTTGGGATCGACATTTCTTCTTGTGAATCCCATCTTCATTAGATAACTATTAATGCGTACATACGAAGCTCAGGGAGCTTGCTTCAAATCATACAATGCCTTCTTCAATATGAAAACGTGTGTTCTTCGATATTCCACTTCAAATCCATGTGGTTGTTCAACATATACTTCTTCCTATAACATGACGTGAAGGAATGCAGTCCTTATGTCCATCTGATGAAGATTCCATCCTTGACTACCAGAAAGGGAAACTATCGAACATATGGTTGTATATTGAGCCACGGGAGCAAATATGTCATCATAATATTCTCCCTCTTTCTGAGAGAATCCTTGAGCTACTAACCTTGCTTTGTATTTCTCAATGCTGCCATCAATTCCATGTTTGATCTTGAATGGCTACTTTGAAGTCATGACAAACTTCCCATTTGGTCTTGGCATAACATCCCATACATCATTTTTCACAATTGATTCATATTCCTCGTCCATAGCATCCTTCCAAAATTGTTCTTTTACAACTTCTTCTAATGAGGATGATTTGGCTTGAATCGTAGTGCTCATGGCTGCAACATATCCCTGATACCCACATGGTTTCTTCCTTTCTCTAAATGATCTATGAATGGGAAAATTTCTTTCATCATTTTGTAGAGTATCGCAAAGCCAAAGTGATCTCTTCCTAGTAGGAGGATCACTTGGAGGAGGATCTAAAGGATCCATAGGCTCCATGGGATCATCAACAATACCTGAATCAGACTCAGAAGGACCATCTAGAATATCCCAGTCATCATTCTCATTCTCGGGAGGAGTAGACAAAGAAAGGTCTCTCGCTTTTTTAAGAGATGCATCTTCATCAAATGTTACGTCCTTGATAATTTTTACCTTCTGACCAAGAATATATATTCTATATGCTTTAGAATTTTCACAATAACCCACAAACGTACCTTTTCTTCCTGTAGTTTCCAACTTGTTTCTTTTTTCCTTCGGAACATGAAAATATATGGGGCATCCAAATACACGAACATGGCTAATATCGGGCTTGAAACCTGTGAATATTTCTTTGGGGGTATTGTTTTCTAATGCTTGATGGGGTGTTCCGCTTTGAACATATACAACAACATGTGTGGCTTCTGCCCAAAGGAATTTTGGCACCTTTTGATCATGGAGCATGGCATGGGCAACTTCTAATATAGACCTGTTCTTTTTTTAGCTAAACCATTATGTTCGAGAGTATATGGTACAATTGTTTCCTTCTTGATGCCTTCTTTCTTGCAAAAAAGCTATGAATTTGTTTGACATGTATTCCCCTCCATTGTCAGACCAGAATACTTTGATTCTCTTTCCTATTTGATTTTTGATCAAGGCTTTGAATTCCTTGAACATTTCAAAGGCTTCATGCTTGTTCTTAAGGTAGTATATCCATGTCTTTCTTGAGAAGTCGTCAATGAAGTTGATGTAATAGACATGAACATCAATAGAATGCACAGCCATCGAACCACATATATCAGAATGAATGAGATGGAGGATGCCATTTGTCTTGTTCTAACTAGAGGGGAATGGTCCCCTTGTTTTCTTTCCACTCGCATAACCTGGACAGAATCCATCATGATGGGATTGAAAATTGGGAATACCTGAGACCAATTTCTTCAAGTTTGGAAGAGCATCGTAGTGTATATAATCCAATATGCTAGAAGTAGCCTTCTAGTGAGTTTATAGAGTCCTTCACATCTTGATCCTAATGTAAATGCATCTCATAGGGGAATCAAAAGACCAAGTCAAAAAGTTTCCTTTAATGAAGGAAACCCTCATCCCTTTATCTTCCAATGTGGTTATAGATACCAAGTTCTTCATTAATCCCGACACATACAAAACATCATGCAGCATAACTGATTCCCTAGAATTCAACTGAAATTTGATGGACCCAAAACCTTTAATGGGATGACTAGAGTTTTCTCCAAGAATTGTCTTCAACCTAAGCTCCCTCTATACTAGATTAGAGAGGACTTCCTTGTATCCAGAGAAATTATGTGTGGCCCCACTATCAACCAACCAACTATCCCACAAATCCAGTGGAGAAGAACTAGTAAGGCATAAATAAGAATGTATTCAGATTTATTTACAACATTATTTTCATACCTGGGATCTCTTGACTTCTTTTGAGGACGACGATCTTCCTCATGGTCGCATGAGGAATCTCTTCTTCTTATTTCATATCTTCTATCATGGTTATTCCTTTGATTGTCTTTTCTTATTTTATTATTGTTGTTGCTTATAGTGTTGTAACGTGCCCTTTTTCTTTTCTCGAGACAATCTCAAGAATAATGACCATTCCTGTCGCAGTTATAGCTTTCAATATGAGATAAAGATCTGTCATTCCTTGATCCAGGTGGATCTCTAGACACCAGTGGCATGGAAAAGGCTCAAAATTCAAAGTGGTGGAAAGATGGTTAACTTGACATTAGATCGAAGTGCTTGTCGCCCTGATTCCAACAGTGTGAACGACACTCCAATCTGAGTCCGAACGAGGATGATAGAGGCAGTCAAAGTTGGGTTGACTTTTTGCTGACTGGGTAGGATTAACAAAGACACAATTTGAAATTTTCTGGCGAACGAAATCTAGCCAACTCTGGCTAGATTCCAGGTGAAATTGTTGCCTGGTTAAAACGACTCCTTTGGTCAAAAATCCGATTTTTCAAATAGGGCATATCATTTTATGTGAACAAAAAAAATATTAAAAAAGGGCGGCGGGCCACCAACCCTGCCACCCCAACCTTATCCACATGACATATATTATATTAGTGGAGGGGCGGGCCACTACCCCCCGCCCCTCCCACAAAACCGCTGAAACCACAAGAGGGAAAGGTGGGTCGGCCCTTGGTCATGGACCTAACCTCCCACCCACCATCTATAAATGAAGGCGCATCCTATTAAATAAAAAGGCATTAATATATGTGGTAAAAGAGGAGGGGTAGGATTTGATCCCCCGACCCCTCCTCAACAACTTTCCAATTTTAATCAACTGTGCCACAACAGAATTCTTGAGAAATCCGTCACCTTTTTATTATTTAAATTCGGTTTATCAGTGAGCCCAGCAAAGGAGGGAGCACACATAGTTTGAGGCAGATTTTTGCAGGAGGGCCAGATTTTCACTTTGTCAGATTTTCACAAATTTTATATGGTTTCAGCATTTCTCGATGCCACGAACGCAATGGCACTGTCCATTTCTCCATCATAGTTTTGCATTTTTCGGCCATTTTTCAGCATGGAGGTATAAAACTCCTTTTTGTAACTGATGCTTATACTCTTCTTTCTCATGCCACTTAATGAATGAAGGCCTCCCCATTAATCGAGCAGGGCCCGGAGACGTAGTCCAAGTCGGATGAACTCCGTTATCAAGTTTATTGTCTTCTTGTTGAAAATAATACTGAGAGGGGGGGTGAATCAGTATTATCTAGTTCTTTTAACAAATCTTCCTTATTTACACTTTGAATTATTTTTGCATATCAGTACCATAAAAA
>APFE030551339.1:0-60584 GCA_000404065.3 Pinus taeda
GTTTGATGCACCAGAATCTAACAACCAATGTTGATCATGATTTGACACATTAACTGATAATACTTCATCACTCATACCTGAACTAGATGCCAAACATGTATCTGTCGTATTTGCCTCCTTCTTCTCTGTCGAAGAATCTGCTTTAGAAGTTTGCTGCTGTCGCTTCCAGCAGTCCTTCTTTAAATGTCCTGATTTGCGACAAAACCAACACTTTACCTTACTCTTCTTCCCTTTCAACTTTGAACGTGAGTCACTCGGCCTACTGGAGCGTCTTTCTTTTGAACAACCTCTAACCATCATAGCTTCTAATGTAGAGGTTTCTGAATGCGACCTTCTCCTTGTTTCTTCCGATAATAAAGATGCAAATACATCATCAAACTCAATAGTTTCTGATGAACTAAGACTTATAGAAGTAACAAAATGATCCCATGACTCAAGAAACGAGCACAATAAAGTAATAGCTTTATCCTCGGATTGAATTTTTACTTCTATACTTTGTAATTGCACCAAAAGAGTATTAAAAGCATTTAAATGATCAACAATCGATGTACCTTCCTTCATTCGCAAAATGTACAACTGTCGCTTCAGGAGAATCCTATTGGTTAAGGATTTGGTAATGTACAGTTTCTCCGGTTTCGTCCACAAACCAGCAGCTGTTGTCTCTGACACGATATTAAACAGGACATCATCCGCCAGACACAGTCGAATATCACTTATTGCTCTTTCATCCATCTCGGCCCACTCATTATCTGTGATGTTGTAAGGCTGTTTGGATTTTCCCAACAACGCCTTTGCCACACCATGTTGGACAAGCAAATCATACATCTTCACCTTCCAGATCTCGAAATTATTTTTGCCATTAAACTTCTCGATTTAAAACGGGGCACTCTGAGTTTTTGCCATCTTGTATCAACCAACAAACAATAATCTCCAAAGCCAACTTTTAAATACTAGAAATTAACATATCTAAAAAAACTGCCTATGTCTTATATTACATTGCCTTTGCTTTTAAAAAAAATAAAATTTTTCTTGAATGGTAAGTGCCTTCTTAATGGTCCATCAAAAATAAATACAGGCTATAGCTATTACCATATGGAATGCACCACAAAATAGGTATACTTTACAGTCGTTCCCGATGGAAGTACAAATGTCGAAAATTTAATAGTGGGCATTAATCATATAGATCACAATGTGTCTTACACACTAAAGATTTAATAGAAAACAGAGTTTTGAACCACTCAAATATCTTACTCTAATGAATTTCAAATTCAATCAAGGCGTTTCAGTGTTCGACATCCCTTTTCAATCAAGGCATTTCAGCGTTTCAGTTTTCTAAGAATCTCCGGTAGGGAAGCGAATTGTTTGAGATATTCCCAGCTCTTATCTTGGACGAACATAAGTGAAAGATTCATTAATTAATCAGTATACATTCGCAACACTTAAAAAACCAACAGTGTATACTATACCATCTCCACACAGGCTCAATCACGCAGCTTCACTTAGTTGGACAATAGTTCAACTCGGCCAGCGCAATGTCAACGCAAGTTGATTGATGGCCATGCCTGTTTTAACGTTCTAGTCCTTGCGCAGTAGACAGGGACACCAAAGAGCATGCAGGCTCTGATATGTCCACTGATTATGTTCTTTGGCATGCTCTGATATGTTAAAACTTCAGTCTATTCCAAAACATGTTCTGGGCATCGCCACGCTCCAACAACAGGACCACGTTAAACACAGAACCTCCTCCGCTACGCCACGCCTCCAACTGCTCTGATACCAATTGTTAGAGCCAAGATGCGCAACAGACAAAACATATACTCAACAATCCAATCATACACAGAAGACACTGTTCTTTAACGTGGTTCACCCAACCAATCTGGGCTACGTCCACCAAACATAGGCATCGGCAATTTTTATTATCAAATAGGAGATTACAAAATAATATTTTCCTCATAAACTCTCACACTCCAATATCTGTACAGGCATGTATTTTATAGCCAAGAGAATCTAACTGACTCATAAATCCTCTCACAACAAATATAGGATACATTAACTCTTTCCCAACTAACTAGAGCTAATCTAGCAACAAATTCCTATTGTTGTCACACATTATAGATTTTTGCCTACTTTGTGAAACAGAAAATCTCAAGACATGCCAAAATTTTGGAGGGTGTTTCAGCTGCTACAACAGAGTCCATGAGATGTTGGAATATGAATCCAATAGTCATAACAATGTATTATAAATGTGTGTCTTTTTAAATAGTAAATGCATTCACGCTTTATCCTATTTGGTTGTCCACATTCCATGTGTGTTTAACACTTATATTTCTCAAATAAACTAAAGGACTTGATCATATTTGAAAAGCAGTATTCAGTTCACTTTTTTTGTTTACGATCAAACATTGGAAACATGTCAACTTTACCTTAAAGAGATAGTCTAAGCAAATTTCTATGCCTCCAATAATAGTGAGAAGGAAAAAGTCGTTAGTGGAAATATATGGATAAAATGAAAAATAAAAAAGTATCCCTCTTCATGGTAATATAAGCCTTGTTAACGAACCAAGTTATCATCGCAAATAAAAAAGAAGAAGAATATTGGTGTCTCAAATGTATGAGTGTATTATAACAATAAATGATAATAATAAATTCTTTCACAATAATAAATAATAATAATGTATGTTCAAACTAGATAAATAACTTGATATTCAAAGTTTAAATTAGTATCCTAAGTTCATTGGATATCACTCTAATAATATAAAATGTAGATAGGAACAAAAATTTAAGTATTCAATTAAAGGAAATATGGACCCTCTACTAATTAGTCAACACTTATCCTTACAAGTATTCTTCACAATGTATTTGACCTAGTTGTAATCCCACTCCCATTTTGGATAATTTGTTAGCCTTTGAATGTAATTCCCTATGAATATGATTAAAAGATATAACTTTGAAGATTATTATTAGTTCCATAACTCTAATAATCCACTAATATAATAAAGAAGTTTTTACGGAAGTATAGCCTTTCAGCCAATTTATAACAGCCTTGGAATCCCCTATCACTTGTAATTTTAGATTTTTGAAGTGACACAATTAAAATGGCTAACATAAATAATTGATTTGTATTATTCTAGTACTTGTTAGGTAATTGAATCCTATACTAAATTACTCATTTAAATTAGTCATTTTTAGTAGTACTACTTATTACTTAGTTGTATGTTTTAACCCATGACTAAATTAGTCATTTATGTTAGTTGGTTTTAGTTGGGTTACTTAAGATTTCTCATTTTTGGTAGTATTTCACTTGGAAAAGCTATGGTCACAAACGTTTTTAGTCACCTAGTCACTAATTTCTCATTTTCTACTAGTGATTGTTGTCTGTGGAGTTACAACCCCATCTCGAGGGTGACCCATGGTTGAGATCTATGAACCACGCAATCTATGGTTGAGTGATGCATGGAGAGCCCACAACCAATCAATATTCTATTCAGATAAGTGCTCATTGTGCAATTGTTTATATTAAATGTTATTTTTCTAAAAACCCAAGTTGGGGTTTTGATGTTTATGTATATGTAATTATGTTGTTTAATATAATTATGTGTCATGGTTTCGTGAACCCTAGCCTAGGTTTTTTATTTGTTGTTAATGGTTAATTTTGTTGTACAAGATTCTTTGGATGTCTATAATTGTTGGTTAATATGGGATTAAATGGCTTCACGTGACATTCTATTTAATTTATATGCATTTCCTGATAACCTTTTGTGGGTTTTTCATGCTAAATATATATTTATTTATATGACTCTAAATGACTATGTGTAAACCTCAATTTTGCATGAATGTTTAATTTCTTAAGTATTGCAATGATTATCCATAATTATACATTTTATAATGGGATTCAAAGTTAGGGCGAATACCTAGTTGATAGAATTACAGTTGGTCTTACACGAAATTATGTAGGATGAGGAGCTACAAAGGTATTATAATTGAACCAAGGTTTATAAGTTAGAATCGGGAAATATGTGCTTCCACAGGAAATTTTGTGAATTTTGGTTCAGGGATAGTAGCGTCACCTGGATGGGGGTTGAGGACGTTACAACATCAATGTTATAGACATATTTGGGCACTTCAACCCCAATCATATATGTCGATAAACCAAGGGCTCTTTAACCCCTAATAGTGTTGTTTCATACCCTAAAGGATCATGGTCAACTGATTACATCATTTCCAAGAAGTTCCACTTGAAAAACCACTCAGAACTTGCCAAAACTGGACCATATTGACTACTCCATGGTCAAGGTGCGATGCATACTGGCTACTACACTAGCCAGGTGTGATGCATACTAAAGAGGCCTTCTGTAGGGCGCGATGAACGAGAATGGACAAATGGCTGAGATAGTTTGCTAAGTGGATGCTCATGAAATCTTATAGAAACTTCTCCTATGACACTTGCTTCTCTGAATTCGCCCAGGGATGAGTAAGAGATCAATGAAATCTCCAAGTGGAACAAAGAACTATCAGTGGAATGACACTAATCAAAACCTAGAGTTGGCTCATGCCCTTACAAGACATCTATACATGGACCCTCATCTGAGAGATCTGGAGGCTGGAGTTTTGTAATTTGTAAGGAAGTGTTGTTGGTTATCTTTGAGAAGAGACATTGTATTTTTGGGTGATCTTGCTTTTCATGAGGTGAAGAGGGCTTTGATGCTGGGAGGATGATGCTAGATTAGACAGCTGGGTTGTAATCCTCTCTTCTATTTCTACTATTAATAAAGTTATTTGAGTTTTCCTCCATACAATCATGTATTTGAGAATCTTATTATTTGTGAATGCAATTGTATGTTCAATGTATTTCTGATTCTACATTGTTTATGATATTATAGATCGAGATGCTTTGATGGTGTTTTATTACTTTGACTCTACAGGTATTCTCTAAAGTAGGACAAGTAGGAGAGGAGTTGCAAGCTCTATCAAGGGAGAGAGAAATAAAGCAAGGAGTCAAGTGGAAGATCTAGGTTGGTCCCCTTTGCTTTTCTCTTATCTATCATACATAAAGGAAATCACAAATTGCTTTGATTGTTTGTTTCTAAGATAGATACCCTTCTTAGTGGAACTAGCAGATCGAAAAGACACCAGTTTTCCCAGAAACAAAATGGCGACTCCACTGGGGAGTGATTAGTTAGTTTGTTTGTTATTGTTGTTTGCTTTATAAACTACAGATGGAGCCTAAAGTTAGCCAGATAGCCTTCGAACTGCTCTTGCTATGCAATTGCAAAGTAGATGAACGCTACTTCAATCAATCTCTAGGTTGGTTTATGAACTGAACATCTGACTTACAAGCATCCTAAACACCCTTGTGGTAGCTCAATAACCTCTTAAAATCATACCCCTCTACTTTGTTTTTACTGTTCATCATAGCTCAGCTTAAATCACTGAACTTAGCTACAAATTTTGAGCAAAAACCCAACTCAGTTTCGCTCCTTGGCCCATCACACTATCTGTAACTGGAAACTAGTATGAATTGCACCTCTGTGTGTAGCAGGTGAGATGCATCCCTGTTTTTGTTAAGGACAGGTGCGATGACTGAGTAATCCTATTTCTCTCTTTGAAATTTGGGTTTTTCCTCCTTGTTTTCAGCTCTATTCAGTTGTTTTGCTGCTTATGATTAGTATCTCATTGTTGAAGCCTCTTTCATTTACATTGTTCAACCTCCATTGATTAGGATTAGTAAATGTTTTTTTTTGTATTTGTCCATCATTTACAGTCCTTCGTCAAAAGTAGCTTAAATCGAACTGTCGTTTTTGATGCAAAAGTGTCGTAACTGTCATTTTGAGTCAAAAAGAAGAGTATCATAAAGTCTTCCTCCTCTAGATAGTTGATTGTACTTTTGTCATTGTATTTGATTTGAATTGTTAATATTTGAAGTGTCAAAAACAATTTTCTATTCGAAATCGAAAAGTGTTGTTTTAGTCTTCCTTTCATTTTGAAATCGAAAAGAAATTGTCGAAATGTTGCTTTGAAGAAAATAGTTTAGATCTATACTTAGTTTTAAACGAAAAACAAATAAATGCATTCGCATTTAGACTGTATGTGGAAAATGATTTAGGAAAAGTGTATTTAGTGTGTGCTCTTTGCTCTCTGTTGAAAGAATCGTTATCTTCTTTCCTTAGTAGCTAGGATTTTCATTGCTAAAAGAAAATAAATGGTTGTTTATCATTTTAGATTGTATATTTAGGAATTTTACATCTACATGACGCAGTGAACCTTGAAAGAAAAACTTCTAAACAAGATCAACTCTAAAATGAATCTCAATGAACATAAAAATGCTTAGGAACCTAACGAAACATTTCTAGAAGTCTAGGCTAGAGACATATTCTGGCATCGTAAAACCTGGTAACTATCGTTTTCATTGAAGGTTGGGTGATTCCTCCTCTTTGATACGACAAGTGCTAGTATAGACTTGTGCTCCCCATACAGTCTTGTATTTATTGGGAGACCTTAATAGGCTGATATCCTTTATCCATAGGAAGCCGTGTTTTCCCCCCTATCGATCGCAATGCACTGAAAACAACATTCGGGAAGATTGATTGCCATACATAAGTCCTTGGTAATTTCTCTTTAATTTACCACCAAGGTGTATATTACATTTTTGTGATATGTTTGGTAATCCCTCTGTCTAGGTTTCCAGAGTAGTCACTTTCGTTCCTTTTCGACTCCTTAAAAGAAAAGGTCCATATAAGCACTTGTCACTTCAGGCTCATTAAAAATCGAAGGCGACTAGAGTCATATTTAACTTTTTCTCGACTCTTAAAAATTGAAAAAGCAAAGTTGTGTCAAAGCGTCATTAAACTTTATTTAATTCAAAATAACATCCTTGTTCCTTCGTTGATCTTAGGTTGAGATAATGGAGTCCACCAATAAAAGAATCCCTCTTGGGGGGAATCCTAGTCCTTTCTCTTCTTGGGGAGATATTGATGCTCCGTATATGGCTACATTGTCCCTTCCAAGAATCACAATTTTCCTACCAGTATGGCTATTCTCAACCTCTGTCGTTCAAAATATTGTAATTCCTCAGCAATCAAATGAACAACTAGTTGACACCGAAAATGACCCTTCACCTTCTACTTCGTTTGTTTCTCCCTCCCCTTCTTCCTCTTCACTTGGTGAAAATCGTGATACTAGTAACCAAGTGGTTGAGAAGAAGAAGAAAGGGAAGGAGAAGAAGAAGAAGAAGTCAGTTAAGTAAGGGGGCAACAATGAATCATCTAATGAAAATCCACACATTAAATCTCCTAGATATCCTTGTCTAATTTGCAAAGGAAACCATTTTCATTGAGATTGTCCTTGCATTCTGTGGATCTTGAGAGAATGGTCTCCCCGTTCACACCATCCGGTGTCATCAACCTCCAGTGATTAGGTTGACAGCACACCATCAACTAGTGAAAATGGAAGTCCTGGAAAAGAAAGAAAGGTCAAAACTCCATGTCTATTATGTGAAGGAGACCATCACCTTCACCGTTGTCCTTTTCTAGATGAGGCCAAGAGAATCTTGCATAATCGTCCTACTTCACCGAAACGACTTCCACATGGATACAAGAAACTCTTACCAAGTCCATCGCTAGTTGAAAACCCGACTGACATAACTCAATCGTCGGTCGAAACGCCTATCGTCGAAAGTGAACCTTTCGAGTCCATACCGAACCAAAGTCAACAGGTCGAGATGGCAGTTGACCTAGTCTTGCCTTCAGAAGGTCCACCTTCAGATGATACTATTTCCAAAGAGAATGAAAATGATGTCGTTCAAATTATGTTTGTTAATACAGAGTCTGATGAACTTGGGGGAAATCCACCCATTCCTTTACAACAGGAGGAAATTCCCCCAGTTCAAGGGGTTCATCCAGCCGTTTATCCGGTACCCCCTCCGAGTAGTCTAGTCATTTCCTTCAATTAGAATCAACTAGCGAGACCCCGCCTTCCATCTAATGTACCATCATGGATCATAGTACAAGTTTACAAAATGATCGTGTCTGGCACTATCATGGATGAAGGGGATTCAGTGAGTATCCTTTCCTCAACTGCTTGGAAAGCGCTTGGTTCGCCATCGCTTCTGCCTGAGATATAAAAGTTGTCATGCTTTAACAAAGGAACCCGTTGACCATTAGGGATCCTTCTGAAGTTATCAATAACTTTGAAAAGGAAAACCATTCATTTGAACGTGATGGTAGTCCAAGGACTGTTAGATTACAATCTACTTCTTGGATGCGACTATATATATAGCATGGAAGCTATTGCTTCCACACTCTTTCGAGTGATGTGTTTCCAGCATGAGGGCAAAATGGTATAGCTTATCGACCAACTTTGATTTCCCGGTTCAAAGGTAGCTATAAGTCAAGCATCATCCCTAAATGGTCTTTTTTTCATCAAGAGTTTCTCTTCAACCTTCATTTCATCCACCTAATTACCGCAGGTAGTCCAGTGAATGTAATGAAGTTGAGGGGGCATGCACCCTGGTCTGCTTCAGCAGATGAACCCAGCTGAAAATATAGGTTTCTGTGTAGGTTATATGATTGGTCTAAAACACCATTTCCTTGTAGGTTATGTGATCAGTCTGAAACAACCATCTCCTCGTAGATTATGTGATTGGTCTGAAACACCATTCACTTTTGTCCACTAGGTGGACAAAGCCAAGGAAGTGTTTTTGTCTAACTGCTGACAGGAACAATTCTACCTAACCGCAGTGACTTCCATATGGTTACCTGGAGACTCTCCTTTTCTCAATACCTGGGGGCATACAAACCCTTTTATACAAGAAAAAAATGACCAATTTCGTTTTTTAGCTTTTTAACTTTTTAGCTTTTTAGTTTCAACTTCTTAGGTTAGGTGATTGGTATAACCACAATTCACTTTTGTCTGCAGCATGTAGATGAAGCAAAGGAAGTGTTTTGTCTAAACGAAAGACAAAACTATCCTACCTAACCTTAGTAGTTCCTTAGCTTTTAGTGTAGTTAGCTTTGTAGTTTGGTCGTTTCTAGCCTACATAAAAAGGCAATGAGCAAAGTTTCGCATGGTACAAGCTCGCTAAAAAATGAACCTACCAATGAGAGACATCTTTGACTACTAGAATGAGCAATGTTTCCGCAAGGTTCAAGCTCATTAAAAATAAACCCACTATTGAGCATATGCTAACACAAGGTTCAAGCTCATTAAAAAATAAACCCGCCTTCAGTAAACAACCTCTGTGATTGCCATGCTGTCAGCCTTTTGAGCCTTGGTTGTGTTCTACCATCACCACCATTCTTTTGGCCAATCATATGCTTCCACTTGATTGTTTACCTTTTGAGGAACAGCTGTGACGAGTGATTCTGTCAGCCACCCTCTTCACACTGCCATGTTTTTGAGAAGTTCCAAACTTACCTGGAACCAGTTGCTACCCGAAAACATCACTCGTTCCTAAAAAACGAGCCTCTTTTAAGCTCTTTTTAGACTCGTTAAATATGAAAATATTGCCGAGCTACTGGCCTTTCCATCTCGCTAAAGTAAGGGGAAGCACCATCCCTCCTCTACATTTTAATCTTTTTGGACCTAAGGGATCATCCCACAAAAAGATCGAGCGCTTGTCTTTTTCGGCTCGCTAAAACGATCAAAAAGTCATCCCTTTTGTATTATTTTATACTTTTTTAGACTTAAGGGATTATGCTATGCAAAAGGACTGCTGGAGTTTCCAGTTCGTCCCTTTTCAAACTCTGTAAACATGAAAAGGACCGAGTTATCCTTGTCATTAAACTCATTAAAACAATAGTGACAAACTTGTCCGCCCAGACAAGAATGAGTTTCACTGTCACTAGGCTCGCTAAAAAATAGCAACAGGTTTGCCCGAAGGGTATATTATAGAACAATCATATGTTATCCTCCTCAAGCTTGACAAAAATAAAGAGGTACTGGTCAAGAATGACTAGGGAAAAAGGGAAGAAAACTTGAAAATTTTATTGGTAGCAGGTCGCTCTTGAACATGACACTTTCACTCCATCACCATGATTGAGTTGTGTTGGGTTATTCCGTTCACCGGCCATATCACCATTGGTCCTCCACACCATCCATATTTTGGGGTTAACGCTACCAATCCATCTTAGTGTCGCCAATATGTTCAATAGAAGTCATTTAGAGAATTCACCACCCAGCTAATGCCTCATCCACTACAATACCTTCACTCTCCATTTTTCATGACCACCATTCCTGAACCTTGTATCATCAAATCGTTTTCACCTCCAGAAAATCATTTGCTTCGTTTCAAGTCATAGATGTGGGATACATTAAGGCCCTCTTAAGATGGGTCACTTCTTATCAACTGGTGGGCTCCAGTATTGCAGCAATAATGCCGCAACTCCTGGGACTCCCTTCTTTACTTTTATCAACCCAGTTGTTCGTAACAAACTTGGAAGCGATGGTGCTGTATGCACAAGTACTAGCTCTTGCCACAGCTGTCACTTGGTCAGCTGGCACAAGTCCGCTAGGGGCTTTAGCCAACTTCTATGAGCTCTTAGAAGAGGCTTTCTACTTGATGGATGAGAGCTAACTCAAAGGAAGCTAATATACTTGCGAAAAGAGATTGAAAAACTAAAGGAAAGCGCAAACCCTAGCAAACCCTAATTCTACCAGCTAGTCCTACTGATGCAAAGATGAGAGTGCAAACTACTGAAAGAGATGCCATTACTTCTATGAAGGTAAAATACATGCATTTAGACTACCTTTGTCCTAAGAAAACATCTTTTTGTATTTTTGATTAAGTTGTTAATTTTCTCATGCATATGCTTGAACAGTGCTTTACTGTGCAGGGGTGGATCAAGGAAGAGAAATACTTGGAAAAGGTTGGAAAGGTTCAGAGAGGGTCTAAGGAGTCCCTAACACTCTTACAGAGAGTTTCACAAAGTTTGGCTATCAAGAGACCTCATTTGTGAGCTTCTACAGGAAGTCTGCAGGGGTTCTACAGGATGTTCAGGAATTTCTATAGGATGTTCAGAAATTTCTATTGGATGTTTGGAAATCAGTTTTTAGAGGATGGATGAGTGAGGGAAGGTGCATGTATGGATATGGAGGTAGGATAGGGATCTAAATCAGCCTAAGGACTGGTGGATGGAGTGGTGAGGAGGTGTAGAAGGCTAACTTGGCTTGAAGAAGGCTAAGGCAATGATTGAGCAAGAAGGTAGGGTTACGTGGACAAAAGGACAAATGGGAGATGAGAAACTTAGCTAGGAGACAGAACAGGTGGCTCAGATGATGCTTTGGGTGGATGAAATAATGGAGGAGATTCCCTGCACGGTGTACTTCGACCAAATCAACAAATTCTTGCAAATGATCAAATCTTGAGCTAATATAGTCTAACCATCAACAACATGAATGAACAACAACTTTATTTGGGAAGAAAACCATGTACATCAACTATGCAAAGAAACATTTCAGATGTCCAAATCCATGACTAATCTCTGCAAATGAATACAGTACACTAAGGATTGCATGGTTAAGCAAAATAGTGTTTTTGTTGGGGCAACACTGTTTCCTCAATTCCAGCCCCTAATCCAATAAGGATGAGGTGAAACCGGGAGTGTGGTTGTCCCTTTTCTCTGAGGCTTTTTTTGTTATTATCCTAACAAAGCACCTGAAGAAATGTCATTCATAAACAGTGATCTATTCAAGCAACATAACTAAATCTGCATAACAAAAATACGTTCAAATGCATAAAGGGAAACAATGATACGTAAAGGAAAAGTAACAGTACAGAAAGGAGGCCCTAGGCTCTCAGGTTGGGCGCAACCCTGAGAGCTATGGCTCCTATGAAAAACTCAAATTTGATAGGAAATCGAACTGCTTCTCATTATCCAAAAATAATCATAAGAGTGATGCCAAAAATGGCTACAAAAGAACAAAATAGGACTAGCAACACTGAGGTGCAAAATACACAATAGTTTCAAAAGTCCCTTACGAAGGCTGAGGCCTCAACATTTATACATCACGAGGGACCTAGCTAGCCTCCTCAATCTGTGGAACTCGGCTGTCCAAACTGTGTATTCTGGGGAATGATGAGACTACTTCCCCCCCCAGAAGGAGCAGCGTCTGCTTCTTCCGCGAATCCTTTAAGGAACATCTTATGAAAATATGCCATGTCTCCAAAAACAACGTATTACTGAAATCGAGGTAAAAAGTTAGATCGCTTTTAATGCGTAAGCGACTGCGGTGAGTTGATGGAAGTTCGGGGATAAGACATTTTCCATAATTAGCGAGCCCCATGCGGTCACTGTCACTAGCTCCGTAATGATTGGCGGTAATAAATAGTCATGCGGTATATGGTTGGGTAATTAAATTATCACGTTATAAGATACAAAGGTTCTAATTTACTTACCCATTGGTGTAAAGGTTACGACTTCAATACCATTAACAGAGCTCTGCTGCCAACATGTGTCCATAACCTTGGCAGAGTTGTTTATTTCACCCCGGGAACTATAGTCCTTTGTGTATGCGAGGAAGTGTTATGTGATGTCAAAACTGTAGGTCACTATGCAGGCTTGGTAACCAGTTACTCATAGTGCCATTCACGAGGAAGGAGCAAATAGTGGGCAGGTCAGCTCGTGGTGAGACCTCCTATTCCAAGGTTTATTTATTTATTTTGATACACCTCCTGGACCATTTCCCGGGTGTGGTGGCCCTAGTGGGAATGCCACTTCGCTTCCATCCTGATGATCATGGTAGGCCAGCTCGTAATGAGACTCCCTATCTTGCAATTTGACAAAACTGCTTTGCTTATTTACTTTTTTCTTGGTTTTGATAGAGAACCTTTCCTGTTTATACACAAAGGGTGGTTTAACACTCCTTAAGAGTAGGAATGGTGGAAGAAGTCTTAAAATCCCAATAGGAAGGTATAGACTCTTTGATCTTATTGACGAATGATAATCAAAATAGATAAAAGAATCAACATGATAGAGATAACCAATCAAAACAGAGTTAGTGGAACAATGGCAACAGAAGGTGATAAATAAGCATATCTTTTCCTTATGCTCTTTCGCCAATTCAAGGCAATTACTTATAAGGATAGCGGTTTACCGATTTTTGTATACTGTGCTTTTGTTTTCATCACATAAGTAGATAGCTGTATTAAAAAAGACTTCCGAAAGATCATCAGAATTCCGTATCCTTAAGAAGGAACAAGCTATTTCAAATCTTATGAGTAGTGCTCTTTCAAGGAAGGGCACAACACTGGTTGCTCGTTTGGAGAAAGGAGTAGTGGGAATCACTAGTGGCGTTCAGTAAAATCAAAAAAGTGTCGTTCCTTCGGAAAAAGACCGGCAAAAATCAAACAGTGTTGTTTCTTGCGGAGACAGCAAAAACACACAAATGCTGTTCTTTTTGAGAAAGGAACAGCAAAAACACTCAAGTGCTGTTCCTTTTAGAAAAGGAACAACAAAAATCAGAAGTGTTGTTCCTTTTGGAAAAAGGAACAGCAAAAATCACAAATGTTGTTCCTTTTGGAAAAGGAACAACAAAAATCACAAGTGTTGTTCCTTTTGGAAAAGGAACAACAAAAATCACAAGTGTTGTTCCTTTTGGAAAAGGAACAACAAAAATCAAAAGTGTTGTTCCTTTTGGAAAAGGGACAACAAAAATCAAAAGTGTTGTTCCTTTTGGAAAAGGAATAGCAAAAATCAAAACATGCTGTAAAAAATATGTACAACAATAATTCTAACAATTATATACAAATTGTAAGGAAAAATAATCTTCTTAATGAGTTACTGGTGGAGGAGACTTGTCTTCCTCCTGTAAGATCTCCATATCTGAATCTTGGCGTAATTGCTGGCAGAAGGACTCCCGAGTAAGTGGTTTGCGATAGAGACGGACTCGATGGCCGTTTGCCTTAAAGTTATACCCAGAACCATCAATGGTAATCAGTGTGAGGGTACCATTGTCATGTACTTTCTGAATTTCATATGGTCCCAACCAACGAGTCTGGAGTTTCTCGGGGAAGTCCTGAAATCTAGAGTCATATAAAAGAGCCCAGTCTCC
The DNA here is from genome assembly GCA_000404065.3 of Pinus taeda. Lineage (NCBI taxonomy): Eukaryota > Viridiplantae > Streptophyta > Pinopsida > Pinales > Pinaceae > Pinus > Pinus taeda. Next base: position 14,047 of record APFE030551339.1, read on the forward strand.
TTCATGGAAGACTCTGTTTTTGATGAGAGCATCATGCCACTTAGCTCTTTGTTGCTGTATCAGGGCAGTATGTTGAAGTGCAGAGAGTCTAATTTCATCCAGCTCATTAATCTGTTGCAATCAATTAGTTTGCGCCTCGTTTAAGTCTAACCCCACTTCTTGTGTTGTTCGTAATGTCTGGATTTCAAATTCTATAGGAAAGATAGGTTGTTTTCCAAACATAAGCTGGTAAGGTGAGTGGCCAGTGGTGCTTCTCCATGTTGTTCTATAAGCCCACAGTGCTTCTGGTAGTCTGGCAGCCCAATCGCGTCTATGTGATGCAACTGTTTTAGTTAGAATTGTTTCTATTATCTTGTTGCTACTTTCTACTTGCCCATTTGCCTGTGGGTGATATGGGGTGGTCATTTTGTGCTGAACATGATAATTGTTGAGTGTTGCGGCTATTCTGTTTCTAGCAAAGTGTGGCCCTCCATCTGTGATTATCTCTCTAGGGAGGCCATAGCGCACGAATAGATGGAGTAGGAACTGTATAACAAATTCTTCTGTAGCTTTGGGCAAGGCTTCTGCTTCAACCCACTTGGTGACATATTCTATTGCCACTAGAATGTATGTTTTTTGGTTTGATGGTGGGTTGATTGGCCCCACGAAATCAAGGGCCCATCACTCAAATGGTTCAATGACTAACTGTGGTTTCAAGGGCATCTCATCTGAGTGACTAGGGCATCCCGCCCTCTGGGAACTATCACATGCTTGGACAAATTTCTTTGCATCTTTAAAAATTCTGGGCCAATAATACCTTGTATGTAACACTTTATGTGTAGTCCTGCGATCAGCAAAATGTCCACCACATGGTTGGTCATGGCATGCTTTCAATATATCAAAGATTTCATCTTGTCGAACGCACCTCCTGATTTGCATGTCTGCCCCTGTGTGAAACAAATAACCTCCAATCCAAGAAATCTGGTACTTCACCGGACAATCTGTTTTCTCTCATTAGGGGTTAGATGTTTTGGTAACTTACCTACTACTAGGTAATTGGTGACATCATCATACCAGGGTGCTTGAACAGCAACAACAAAGAGATGCTCATTTGGAAACTGATCTTCAACTGCTGCTGCATCGACTGGTTTTGGCATTCTTGAGAGGAAATCAGCTACCGGGTTTTCTTTGCCAAGTCGATCCTTGATTGTAATGTCGAACTCCTGCAATAAAATCAGCCATATGGTTATTCTGCCATTTGTGACAGGTTTATTTGCTAAATACTTTATAGCAGAATGATCTGTGTACAAGATAACAGGATATCCAGTGATGTAATGTCTGAATTTATTGATAGCATGTATAACAGCTAGAAATTCCTTTTCAGTTACAGTATAATTTAATTCAGCAGGGGATAGATTTTTGCTAATGTAATAAATGGCGTATGGTTTTCTATCCTCCTCCTGGCCAAGGACCGCTCCAATGGCTGTATTTGAGGCATTGGATGATATCTGGAATGGAAAATCCCAGTTTGGTCCGCGAAGGACTGGTGCTGTAGCTACAAGCTTTTTCAGGTCATTGAAAGCACGTTCGCATTTTTCTGTCCAAAGGAAATCAATATTACCAGTTAGTGCATACAATGGTGTAGCAATACATGAATAATGTTCTATAAATATTCTGTAATAACCAGAGAATCCAAGAAAGCTACGTACCTCTGTTTGAGTAGTAGGAGTAGGAATAAGCAAAAGTACTTGGATTTTGGCTGGGTCTACCTAAATGGCGGCTGCTGAAATATAGTGTCCTAGAATAAGTCCTTCGGTCATCATCGTGTAGCATTTTTCATGGCTTAGACAAAGCCAGGTAGCTATACAACGTTGTAGGACTTTTTCTAGTGTTTCCAATGCTGGATCAAACTCCTCTCCGTATGGAGTGAAATCATCCATATATACGTCCAATCATTCATTTATTAGATATGAAAATATGCTAAGAATAGCCCTTTGGAATGTGGCAGGGGCATTACATAAACCAAAAGGTAAAACTCGGTAAGCAAATGTTCCCTAAGGACAAGTAAAAGTAGTTTTATCCTGATCTTCAAGGGCAATCTGTATTTGGTTATACCCACTGAAGCCGTCAAGAAAAGAAAAGAATTTATTGCCTCCCAAAGTATCCAATACTTGATCGATGAATGGGAGAGGAAAGTGATCTTTCTGTGTTGCCTTGTTTAGTTCTCTATAGTCCACACAGATTCTCCACTTCCCATTCTTTTTTGGTACCACCACAAACGGGGAGACCCATTTACTATCAGAGATGGGGTAGATAAAGTTAACATCTAAAAGTTTTTGGAGCTCAGCTTTTACTACTTCTTTTAGATGAGGGTTTAGTTTTCTTTGAGGTTGTCTAACAGGTTTTGCATCATTTTCTATGTAGATGTGGTGTGTACACAATTGAGGATCAATTCCTTTCATATCCGGGTAATCCCATGCAAATGCATTTTTATATTTTGTTAAAATATGGATGAGTTTTGTTTTTTGTTCTGGTGTAAGGTTGGCGTTAATGTTTAAGGTCTTCCCAGGTTCGATTTCTACTATTTTACTATGTGCAACTGAAGTGACATGGAATGTGTGGTCATGCACATCTTTTAGAGGTTCTTCTTCTACTTCGTTATCAAATGCTGCTTTTATCATATGACACTGGGTACGAGATGTGAGTTCAGTTTGACTAATAAAGTTACTGATGGCATCATCTTCTGTTTGATTTTTGAACTCTAGCACCTCTTGTATAGTTAATGGAGATCTAATGTTGTCAGTAAGATATGATACAGGGTGCCTATTAGTTTTGACTATTGTGATGCTTGGCTGCGCTGGGGGATATAGTACTAAGTTCTTAATATCTACCCCTTTAGTGATGATCATGTTTCCTTGCCGACAACCAATATAGGCATCAGCGGTAGCGAGCCAAGGCCTTCCTAAGATCAATGGATGTCCATCTAGTCGGGTTTTAGGGTTTATTATCAGAAAATCAGTTGGGTATTCCCAGGAATCAACTGAGACCATAACATCATGCAGTATACCTTCTGGTCTAACCATAGATCGATCAGCCAGTTCCAGAAAAGTTGAAGTGGGTTCTGCAGATGTAATTCCTAACTTTTGGCAAGTGGACGTGGTCAATATATTAATTGCAGCTCCAAGATCAACTAAAGCATTAGTTAAGGTTTTTCCATAAATTTGAACAGTGACTATTGGGTTACCTGGGTCTTCATACTTAATAGGTGTTTCCTTTTCTGATAATAGGTCAGATAAAGTGTCGACTACTTGAACTCTTGGATTATCTATTACATTCCTTCTCAGTCTTTTTATGCACAATTCCTTGATAGTTTTAGCGTATATCGGGATATCCTGAATGGCCTGAAGGAATGGAATTTTTATGTACAAATTTTGTAATTCTCCCAGAATGTCAAAATTAGGTTGCTGTATAGGTCGAGGTATGACTAAACATTCTGGGAATGGAGGAGAGGATGTAGTTTCTTGATTCTGAATTTGTTGTCTGTTTTCATCCTCTTCTTGTGACAGTTGTTCTCTAGGTAACTAATCTTCAATCTGAATTGTTTTATTTCCCTCTGTTTGAATAATGGGCCCAGATCTTAGCTGCAGATCATTGCACTCCCTGAGATCGGGTCCTTCTTCTGGTGTTTCTAAAATTTGGAGTGCTTGGACCAGTCTGTTATTTGGATTGGGATTGGGCTGGGCTGGGAGTTGGGGTCTGAGATTAGATTGGGGTTTTTGCTGTAAGGCTGGCAGTGTAGGTTGAGGGAAAGGGATGTTTCCTACTGGCTGTTGTGTTGGTCTCTGCCAGTTATTCTGCCAGACTGAACTTTGTGAAGTGGGGGAAGTCCATTGCGGTGGATATGGGTTGTTCTGCCAGTATGGTGGGGGATAAGGAGGATTCGACCAGCTAGATTGGCTTGTCTGATTTAGCCACGGGTTTGCAGAAGGGTACGACTGTGATGACCAATTTGGATATGGGGGTTGAAACTGACTTTGCCATGTATTATACTATTGAGTATTGTAATGCAGATACTGAAAAGAAGAAGCTGGGTCTGAAAACATACTAGTTTGTCGTGGTTGCCACTGACGACGCTGGTTAAGTAGATATATTGCCTCTGGTTCTTCTTCTGCTTCCTTATATACCGCTTTCAGTCTAGGTAATGAGGGATAATTTTCCGTAGAGTGATCCCTTGTACAAATGGCGCATGTCTGAACTGTATCTAATGGACACTCCTTATAGCTATGCTTCTTCCTGCACCTGGGGTAGAAGATTGCTAAATTCTGTTCTGCCTCCATTTGTTTTTTCTTAGCCTACAAAACATCCAATTGTGTAGTCAGTGTTCCTAGTATATCAGTTTTAAAATTTTCAAATAAATTCCCAATTTCCACACGTGTTACTCCTTCTGATGAAATTTTGTTTTCCTGTGCAAATCGATCATGTTCTGCTGGTTTAATTCGTTAATTGCCTCTCGAACTCCTGATACATAAATCAATTATGTCAGCAAAACTTTCCTGATATATATCCCCTTTCCCCATAATGTTTAATGTTTCAATCCACTGTTCTTTCATACCCCTTATCAATGCTGTTTTCAACACATTATCAGGTAAAGGCAACGATGCATAAGGGGATCTTTGTAGATTATACTGGAAACGTTCCACGTACTCTTCTAATGTTTCATTTGGTCTAGCTATCATCTGAAATATTTCATCTTTTAGTTCTCTAGACCTACAGTAATCTTGATATTTCTTTAGGAAAGATTCTTTCATTTGTTCCCAATTATTTATAACTCCACCACCTAATCCCATAAACCATCTTAAAGCTGCCCCTTTCAAAGTGGAGGGGAAAAATTTTAGTTTCTGGGGGTCAGTGGTGTAATCATATCCCTTGCATAGCACATCAAATTCGAATAAGAATGCATCAGGGTCCTCTGATGTAAGTCCGTGAAATGTAGGAATGCGTTGAAGGGGAATTTCTTTCATAGGAGCATTTGCTGCGGAATCCACTATGGGGTACTGTAAGGTAGAGGTTTGGGTGTTTGGCAGATTTTGAGCCATTGGATCAAATATATGCCAATAACCTTCCGGAAGATCTAAGAGGGTATTCCTAGGTTGAGGAGGAATGTTTTTAACAGGAATAGTTTTAATAGCACTTCCTCTATCTGGAATTCTCGTTTGAGAAAATAGGGTGTCTTCAATAATAATTTTTACCGCACTCCCCTTGTCTAGGCTATTTAATGGCTGAGTTATCCTAGGAGGAGATCTTGGCTCTCCAATTTCCCATGTTTCCCCTTCTCCTTCACAAAGATTACTTAGGTTCCCTTCCTGCAGTTTTTCTGGAATAGAATTTTCAATTTCTTGAAAGTCCTGTTCGTCAGTCTGACTATGCACCTCAGCAAAGGCTTTAGATGGTGAGCCTGAGGCCTGAAGGGAACTAGGAGGTTGTTTGGAAGTAACTTTCCTAGGTCCTACTGAAGGCTGAGATTCGGCTTTCTTATAGATTTCGTCTATGTATGTCGATCGACCAAGGGTCACCGGTCCCTTAGCTTTTTCTGGTTTTGGTAACGGTTTGAGATTTTTCTCTAGCTTTTTCTGCTTAGTCATGCACTCAATTTAACTACCACGTTTTAAGCAGATAACAACAAATCTGCAGGAAAGCGGGCAAAGGAGCAGGGCTTTTACATGCTCCGCACGTAGGTTCTTACCTTTCGTTTTCAAAACCCAATTCTTCCCTAGCAGGTTCGTACACTACCCTGGAAAAGACAAATGGCTACACTCCTTCCCCGACAATGGTGCCAAAATGTAGAGCTATAAAAAGGGTCTTTTTCACCTCTAGTTACCTCACATTAATATGTCAATCCGGGATCGTCTGGTTATTTCAAAGGGTGTCTCAGTCTGAGGCTAGCATTTGCCAGAGTAATGCTTGTAGTACAACTATTTAAAAGCTATGCAAGTAAATTAATGCAGATCTACAACTTAACTACTTCAAAAGACAAAATCACACCAAGTATTACATCAGCCAAAGGTTCGGCAGCAATAACCCATCCTTTTCATAACTGATGAGAATAGATCAGAGGTCTGGGAGCCAAATAGCAGATGTTGGGCTCGCTACAGCCTGGGATCATTCTTAATGATTAGAAATGAAACAACAGAAATGGAACAACACATTAGCCAAGGGCTTGGTAGCAATAACATATCCCTTTCATAGTTGATGGGAATAGATCAGGGGTCTTGGGACCAAGTAGTAGATGCTGGGGTCCACTACAGCCAAAGTCTGTCCTCAAGAAACAACAAATTAGCAATCTGGAAATGGAACAACAAATTGAAATGGAACAACAAATAAATGGAACAACAAGTAAATGGAACAACAAATAAATGGAACAACAGATAAATGGAACAACAGTTCAAGAATAGAACAACAATCAAAATAAGTAATAACTGAGTTCTTTAAGCTGCAACTCTATTTAACCATGCTAATCAAAACACCAATCCCTCAATCTTATATGATGGAACAATACCATAGAACCTTAGAAACACACCATACTTAATCTTCTTCTGTTAAAACACATACGACTGCATCTCATAATAAATAATAGTCACATTCGATAACCATGTGAAATAGACCTTTCCAGATGACTTGTTATAATGCAAAACACAATCGTGAAGAATTTTGTAATAAAGTAACAGTGTCCTGTAGGGATTAATAAATACTTAAAGAATTGGTAAAATAACATAGCATCGATATAAAGTTCAAGAACACGAAATGACTTAATCACAACAGAGCATGTAATAGAATATTCTCAAAGCACAACAGATTACCAGATTATGTCTATGAACAAACCACACAGAAACCACGCGTAATAATACAAGAGCAAGTGTCCTCTAGGGCCGGGCCCTTAGCCTCCAGGGGTACACCGCTTAAGATGGATCTAGGCTCAAAGATAAAAAGTGAACAAGTCTGTATTAAAGCATGCAATAAAATTACAGGAACTCAAGTCTTCAACATAACATAAAGATCATAGTCCAGATCTTTCTTAAAAGAAATTACACACCCGTAACCAACAGTGCTATCCCTTTTATTGGAGGAATGGTGGAGACATCTAGATACAGAAATAGGTAAAACAACGATCCCTCAGGATCTAAGATCCTGAGGGATTCACAGAATCATTAATGCTGCGTTACTTCTTCCTTCTTCTGTTCCGCGCTGGTATCTCCGCATCCTTTCTTGGGCTGATCCATGTCGATCTGGTTCGCTTCTGGTCTTCCGTCAAAGGGACAGCAGTTAGCTCGTCTTTATCTTTACTTTTGGAATGGCCACCTTCCGCTTCTCCACCCTCCTGCACATAGAAACGACATTTATCAGTGCTTCTTATTAATCTCTCATGTTTCGTTATAAGTTCTTATCATTATCTAAGTTTCCCATGCAAAAGGCTTTTGAGTTTTCATGAAAATATACCGAAATGAACATCAAAACATACCTTCCTTGGTACTCCACACAATTTTACTGGGATCCACCTGTAACCCCTGGTGAGAAATGGTATGGCCTAACATGGTCCCTTCAGTCATCAAGAACTCACATTTCTCAGGACTGAGGGACAGGTTCATCTCAATGCATTTGCTCAAAACTTTTCCCAGGTTGGATAAGGCTTCCTGGAAGCTAGACTCGTAAGGAGTAAAGTCATCCATATAGATTTCTACCGAATCATGGACCAACTCGGCAAAAGGTGCCCCATGGACAAGTGAAAGTGGTCTTATCTTGGTCCTCCGGGCTGATTTGGATCTGATTATACCCGCTAAACCCATCTACGAAAGAGAAAAACCTCTTCCCTGTCAGACCATCCAACACTTGATCTATGAAAGGTAAAGGGAAGTGGTCTTTCTTGGTGGCTTTGTTCAATTCTCTGTAGTCCACACAGATTCTCCATTTCTCGTTTTTCTTGGGCACCAACACCAGAGGGGAAACCCATTCGCTATCCGAGATGGGGTAGATGAATCCCGCATCCAACAATTTTTGCACTTCTTCTTTAACAATGTCCTTGAGGGCTGGATTCATTCTCCTCTAAGGTTGCCTGACTGGTTTACAGTCCTCCTTGATGTAGATATGATGAGTACAGACTTAGGGATGGATTCCCTTCATTTCCTTGTAGCTCCAAGCAAAGGCCTCCAAATGGCAGGTCAAGAGGCTACATAGCTCCTTTTCCTGAAAGGGAGAGAGAGAGGAGCTTATCTTCAAAGTCTTCTCAGGGCCAAACTCCACATTCTTAAATCTGGGGGTGGTCGGATTAGTGGCACCTAGGTCCACTAAAGCATTGGCCTGGGTATCCTCCACCAATTCTTCCAAGGATAGTGCACCAGGGGGAGGATTTTGGATTAAGTTTTCAATCAAATCATCCTCGGTTGGAGGACCTCCCTTGGTGGCCTCTACTATGCATAATGGTGCAGAGTAGACCTCATCCTCTTCTTCTTCTTCCAACCAGAGGGGTAAGTCATGTTCTAGCATAGGTGGGCAAGAGGGTATAGGACTAGCTGTTTGGACATAGGCCCATTTTTTATGGTCATACATCCGGCTTGACAGCTGATGTAAGCATCTGCAGTAGCCAGCCAAGGCCTTCCCAAAATGAGGGGATATCCCGTGAGTTTTGCCTTAGGCTGGAGGACCAAAAAGTCCACAGGGTATTCCCAGGAGTCAACAGAGACCAAGACATCCTCCACAATCCCTTCGGGAGTCACGGTGGAGCGGTCTGCCAATCGCAGCACCGTCGAAGTCTTCCTTAGGGAACTCTGAAGATTGAGCTTAAGCATGGTGTCCCTATTCATCACATTGATGACAACCCCTAGATAAATCAAAGTGTGGGGTATAATGGTGCCATTGATGTGGACATCAACTACAGGGCTCCCAGGGTCCAAATACTTCGAACAGATTACTTGCCCCAACATGAGATCGGACCGTTGTCCTATGACATTGATGGTCAAGGCATCTTTCTTTCGCCTGCCTGGGTGCCTGAAGCACTTCTCCTTAATCAATTTGTTGTATATCGGTACATCTTTGATGGCTTGGAGAAGTGTAATTTTCACACACAAGTGCTTGAGTTCTCCTAGAAGCTTGTCCTCCTCTGGGTTGGGTTGTGTGGTCGCTGTGAGTCACTCAGGAAACGGTGGAACAGCTTGGGGTTCACCTTCCTATTTTTCTTCCTCCTCTTCTAGGGGAGGAGGTTGGCATTCTGGAAGGACCTTCCCAGATCACAGGTTGATCTCCTGGATCTCCACAGCATAGGTAGGGCATGTTGTCTCCCCAGTATATACCTGCTGGGCCTATCTGTTGTTGCGGTTAGGGTTCGGTTGAGCAGGCATCTGGGGTTGTCTTGGAGGAGCAGGAGGTAATGGTTGAGGTTGAGTTGGTGGTGGAGGCAAAATGGTGGGAGGAGTGTTGTATCGGGGCCTCCACCCCGATTGAGGTGCATTCGACTGAGGTTGCGGCTGGGCATGAGAGTGAAACGAGTGAGAAGGAGGTTGAGTTTGGTATGGAGATGGATAATACCACGAAGGAGGTGTGAACCAGGAAGGATGAGCAGGGGGACCCCAAGAAGGCATATGAGCAGGTTGGTTGGGGTGGTAATAAGCTTGGGATGACCCTTGCATTCCCTACTGATAAGGTCTGGGTCCATGAGGCCTCCTTTGGTTGAGGAAGTAGAGAGGTTCCGTAGCCACCTCGGTCCCTAGGTACATGGCTTTAAATCTAGGCAAGGTAGGGCATTGGTTGGTGGGATGGTCTTCCTCACAAACGAAACATACCTCTACTTAGTGTAATGGGCACTCATTCTTAGGGTGCTTCCTTGTGCATCTATGACAAAAAATGGCCAAAGCCCTCTCAACTTCTTCTTTCTTTTGCTGAATTCAGAAGGTATCAAGTTGCATGGCAATGGTCTATCTCATTTCGCTCTTAAGGTCTTCCATCTGGTTAGCAAACTCATGCTTGGAGAAAGAGGTACTAGCTGAGAGATCATTCCCCCTACCTCTCTTTCAGGCCACCCTAGAATGGTTTCTAAACACGGTCTTTATGTCCTCGTAAGGTTGTTGGTAGATGTCTCCTTTAGCTAGCAGGTTAAGAGTGTCCAGAAGGTCTTCAGGGACTCCTCGGAGCAGAACCAACTTCAGAGATTCCGGGTCAAGTGTGCACCTGGCCTGTTTATAACTGAGTTGGAGCCTCTCCTCATAGTCTTGCAAAGATTCATCGCTGCCCATGGTCATCCGAAAGATTTCTCCCTTAGTTTCTTTGGACCTACAATAGTCTATGTACTTGGCGTTGAAATCTTGCTGCATTTGAGCCCAAGTGGTGATACTGTTTCCAGGTAACCCCATGAACCAGCGTAATTCTGTGTCCTTGAGGGTAGAGGGAAAGAGTTTCAGCTTTTGCTCATCCTCAGCATAGTCATAAGTTCGACAAAGGACAACAAACTCAAACAAGAAGGTATCAGGGTCCTCAGTAGTCAGACCATGGAAATGAGGTAGTGCAGAGGGACTTATGTTTTTCATTTTCATATCTCCATTGGTCTCTCGAATGGGAAAGGCACCCTCTATTCTCTCATCTTCTCTTCTACCGTTTCAGTTTTCAGCCATGGCTTCAGATGGAGTGTTCCCTAACTCTTCTTCTGCTATAGGATCTTCGTATATCTCAGGAGGTTCACCTATAGGTTCTTCTGGCTCACTGTCACTAGAGAAGATAGAAGGTTGACTCAGTGATGTGGTGGGGGTGTTGGGTAAGAATTTGTGAGTTTTATCTCTATTCCTATGAGGCATGAAATGGAAAGACTTTTTTCTTGCTTTTTTTTTTTTTCTCTGCTGGTACCTGCAAAACTCAAATAGATTGAACTACAACTAACTATCTTTCTAGAAGGAAAATGTGGAATTGAAATGAAAGCAGGAAAGGACTAATCTATTTTTCTCAAATGAACTTGCAGGAATGGAATGCTAAGCTATGCTTGCAGAATTGAAATAGCGGAATTGAAATGCTAATCTACACTTGCAGAATTGAAATGCTAACCTATGAAAGCAAGAAATGTCTACTTTACTTTTGCGGAAAGGAAATTGCAAAATGGAAATGAAATAAACTACTTAGCAGAAGGTTGTAGGAGAAAATAGAAGAAAAGCAACAATCACCAATACTATGATGCTTCCTCGGCAACGGCGCCAAAAATATGGTGGGCTCTAGTACTACAGCAATAATGTTGTAACTCCTGGGACTCCCTTCTTTACTTTTATCAACCTGGTTGTTCGTAACAAACTTGGAAGCGATGGTGCTGTATGCACAAGTACCAGCTCTTGCCGCAGCTGTCACCAGGTTAGCTGGCACAAGTCCACTAGGGCCTTTAGTCAACTTCTATGAGCTCTTAGAAGCAGCTTCTAATTGATGGATGAAAGCTAACTCAAAGGAAACTAAACTACTTGCGAAAAGAGACTGAAAAACTGAAGGAAAGCGCAAACCCTAGCAAACCCTAATTCTACCAGCTAGTCCTACTGATGAAAAAGTGAGAGTGAAAACTACTGAAAGAGATGCCATTACTTCTATGAAGGTAAAAGACATGTGTTTAAACTACCTTTGTCCTAAGAAAGCATCTTTTTGTATTTTTGATTAAGTTGTCAATTTTCTCATGCATATGCTTGAACTGTGCTTTACTGTGCAGGGGTGGATCAAGGGAGAGGAATTCTTGGAAAAGGTTGGAAAGGTTCAAGGAGGGTCTAAGGAGTCCCTAACACTCTTCCAGAGAGTTTCACAAAGTTTGGCTATCAGGAAACCTCATTTGTGAGCTTCTACAGGAAGTCTGCAGGGGTTCTACAGGATGTTTCAGAATTTCTACAGGATGTTTCATAATTTATATAGGATGTTCGGAAATCGGTTCTTAGGGGATGGATGAGTGAGGGAACATGCATGGATGGATCTGGAGGTAGGATAGGGGTCTAAAAATGGCCTAAGGACTGGTGGATGGAGCGGTGAAGAGGTGTGGAAGGCAGACTTGGCTTGAAGAAGGCTAAGGCAATGATGAGCGAGAAGGTAGGGTTACTTGGACGAAAAGGATAGATGGGAGACGAGAAAATTAGCTAAGAGATAGAACAGGTGGCTTAGATGATACTTTGGGTGGATGAAAGAATGGAGGAGATGCCCTACATGGTGTACCTCGATCAAATCAACAAAGGCTTGCAAATGATCAAATCTTGAACTAATCTAGTCTAACCATCAACAACATGAATGAACAACAGCTTTATTTGGGAAGAAAACCTTGTACATCAACTATGCGAAGAAACACTTCAGATGTCCAAATCCATGACTAATCTTTGCTAATGGAAACAATACACTAAGGATTGCATGGTCAAGCAAACTAGTGTTTTTGTTGAGGCAACACTGTTTCCTCAATTCCAGCCCCTAATCCAATAAGGATGAGGTGAAACTGGGAGTGTGGTTATCCCTTTTCTTTGAGGTTTGTCTGTTATTATCCTACCAAAGCACCTAAAGCAATGTCATTCATAAACAATGATCTATTCAAGCAACATAACGAAATCTACATAACAGAAATATGTTCAAATGCATAAAGGAAAGCAATGATACGTAAAGGAAAAGTAACAGTATAGAAAGGAGGCCTTAGGCTCTCAAGTTGGGCCCAACCGTGAGAGCTATGGCTCCTATGGAAAACTCAGATTTGATAGGAAACCAAACTGCTTCTCATTATCCAAAAATAATCATGAGAGTGATGCCAAAAATGGCTACAAAAGAACAAAATAGGACTGGTAGCACTGAGGTGCAAAATACACAATAGTTTCAAAAGTCCCTTATGAAGGCTGAGGCCTCAACATTTATACATCACGAGGGACCTAGCTGGCCTCCTCAATCTGTGGAACTCGGCTGTCAAACTGTGAGTTAAACAGTCCCTTCTAAATTCTGCTTGGCTACCTTCTAGATTCGGTTTTGGTGGTCTTTGGAGCTCGGAGTTGGGGGTGAAGATCCTGAGGAAGGGTTATTTAACGCCATAAACAACCCCCCTACAAATCCTCACCTCACACTTCGCTGTCTTATAGCCCGTGATTTCTTGACTTTGCTCCAATATGTGTCAAAAAACCTGAAATAAGCACGTGTTAACCACCTAGGAAAAGTGACTTCCCTTATTTGTACAAATGACATAAACGTACTGAAAATAATGCATAAACTATAGAAAATAAAGGATTTGAACAAGGACTGAACAAGGATAATTAGGCCAAATGATCCCAACAAGTTACCAATTTTGGGGCTCATCAACATGTTGGATAGAAGACAATACTTTCCTTCTGAAATATTGGTTGTTTTCTTTGCCTTCTCTTCATAAGGGCACTGATAAAATGTGATTTCAGGATTGAGTTTTCTTGTGAGAGAGAGTTATCATTTAACAGATTAGGGCTTTGTTCCTCTTCCCAATATGCATAGTGGGATATTGTTTGTTCCCATATGGCCAAGCCACTACGGTGAGTGTGATTTGGACATCCTATACACCCTCCGGCTTATGTCCCTTGGTCATATTTTGAGTCCTAAAGAAGCAGGTATTATGTACCAATTCTACCAGCTTGTTGATAGAGTTGACTCTCTTGTATCCCAAGATTACCCTTCTTTCCCACAATGCCTGAGGTTCATACACATCTATAGATTTTTATATTCATGCATGCAAGTAGCGAAAGATAAGTAGAAGATACATCTTAGATGTACATAAAGTAAGTTACTAGGACCATAAAATTTATATTATAATCATCAACCTCTGACATACAAATATTAGGCTAGTTCTCCAAAATGGTTGTAATGAAAAAGAAATTGGTTATTCATGGAATTCTAAGTCAAAAGATGTTGTCTTGATATCAGTTGTATCAAAAATATGAATCTTACTATTTTTCAATTATAAAATGTGACTGTTGGGACCGAAAAAACTTGAATTTGGAACTTTGGAGTATGTGAGAGAGAAAATATTTGGAGTTGTGCATAAGCACCAAGAACAACAAATTCCAACTGCTGAAACTAAGCAGAGACATAATTTTTGTGAATTTTGTTGATTTTGGGAGTTGCTGCCCAAAAAGCCTTTTGAAATTTGTATTATGTGGTTTCCCAGGCCTTTCAAAAGTAGGTGCCCTTATATAATAGAAGCATGCATGCCACCAAACAAAACACACAAAATTTTACACACAGGGGGCCCTAATACCAAAATAACAATGGTTCCCTTTCATAGAAAATGCTTAGCGGGATTATGCCTAAAGCCAGCAAAAATTCACACATGATTTACAATGGCCACACTTGGAGAATAAGTTAATATAACTCTAGATGTAGAGAATCCTATATTAATGAATAAATTCAAAATAACTACAGACAGTAGGAGAGAGAATGAAATAATATGAAGAATTTGGAGGTTTATCTATACTAGCAAATTGTTTGGCTACACCATAAGTCAAGGTGTCCAAGATCTGCTTAGGTGGGTTGACTATGGCCAAGCCATCCTTTTTTGAATCTCTAATGTCTATTCAACCATACATTTTTTTCTTGTTAATGTTGAGTCATCTATACTGATTTTTGCCCTTAATGTTCAACTGGCCAATCCCTAATTCTTCTCATATGTGAAGCAACTTCCCTTAAAGGGAGTTGTTGCCTTACCTTATTTCCCCTCAATTAAATAGGCATTAATCACCTCTAATATCACAGTCACTTCATATTCATTAATTATGCATTCTTCTTTCTTTTCCTGCATCAGAACTAGTGTCAAAATAGTTCAGAGCAAAAGCAGGGGATGACATACGAAATTATTTATTGATGATTGAGTTTCTTTGTAAGGAACTTCTCAAAAGACCTAGGATAAAAAAGAATAAAACTTGAGAATAGTCTTTGGGCCCATAAAGCCACAAGAATGACAATATCCTATAGCCTATAAGGCTCAAAGACCATCTCTAAAATGTTGAAAGACAACCCTCGATAGGGAAGAATGTACTAATTTTCTTGAGACTCAATTGGAGATGTTCAATTTTGAAATTTTGCAGCAGAGATTGATCAAAAAGAGATGCTAAAGAAGGGATAGAAGTGGAAGGGTGCATTCTGTTAGCTTGCAAAAAAGAACAAAGAAAATTGCCCTTATCCCTATCATTAGGTCTATTCCAAAGGATTGGCCTTATCTAAAATCGTCCTTAGATTTTGTTGGTATATTTTTCACGGAAAAGATTTTTTTAAATCAGCTGGAAATTACTAGCTGCTTCTCATTTTTCACTTTTTATTCTTGGACATAATTACAGTAAATATTATGCTAGCTAATATCATTTTGGCATGGGCATAGAGAAGAAAAGTTTTGGCAATGAATGTCTTGATGCTAAAGCTGATAATGTTAGGGGGATAATGCGATTCGAAGGAATGTCGTGTGCCTAACACTTAGAGGGGATTCTTCTTTGGCAAACTTTTGTGGAATAGAGAACATGGATCTTGACTGCTTCATATAAATTCCAAATAAGATAAGTAGCAATGTGAGAGTGTTCTTCAGGCATGTTCTGGAGTGTCCAAAACAACCATATAGGGGGGTGGACATCGAAAGCAAGAGGTAATTGAGGAATGCCTATAGCTGGGACCATGAGGATGTATCAAAGTCCCAATACTTCCCAATAGTAGTTTGGTGAAGTACTATACAACCATATACATAAGTATTGGTTTTTGAATATAATTTTTTTTTTGACTAACAATTACATTTTGAAATTGAAAACTACTGAGAATAAGGTAAATATTATATAGTAAAGACTCTAACATATCTATTTTCCTGATGGCTAATTAGGAACAACCAACAAACAAGGCGTGTAGTGAGTACCTGACACAAAGCAAATTTCAAGGCTAAAGAATTTTGAATTTACAAGGGCTATCATGCACTAGGGACAGTGCAAAAATAAGGGGGAGGGGAATGTAACACCCCCACAATGACCCCTATATGTCCTTGTACACATTATTATATAGTTGGCAAACCAGGTTATGTTAAGCTTATGTGCTTATGTTTTCTATGTTATGAGGCTTGTATTCCTGCATATATAAATGTGTTAGGTCGATGAGCCAATGTACAAACGTGTTTTAAGGCTATGGTGTATGTGTGGTGAGGCCGAAGAACCTGTGCATTGAAAGGCAAGGACAAGGGGGACCTCTAGTAATGTCTGGTTGACTTAGTCGAGGAATTTATTGAGCAAGCCATAGAAATCCAAGATTAGGTGAACAATGTGCATAAGGCTTTCTATCAAGGTGTACAGAGCATCCAGGAATAGAACTGAAAGTTTGACTACTTCACTAGAAAGGCTCTGCAAGTTAGGAGTGGAAATCTTAGTCCATCAGTCAATCTAAAGCATTTGACTAAGATTTGCAATGTATCACTTTCTATGTGAATTATCCATGGATTATTGTGAAGCTAAAGAATTTCGTAGGATTCTTGAAACACATGAAGAATCCACCCTAAGCAACAAAACCTTACTGTTCTTAGTGACTAGTCCATGAAAATGAGCACTACTACACTTCTCATAATGCAATGATTATGAACACTCTAGTCCAGCATAAGCAACAAATAGATGTTTTAGGCAAAATAATCTAGGTTAAGAAATATGTTTAGCAATCTCAACAAAGGATCTCACTCTGCTGCTTCCAACCACAGGATGTCAGTGCATTCACTGCAAAAGTACTTCAAAGAGGAAGATATTGTCTACCAATTAATTAAAGATATCGAACTAGACAACTAAGATTCTTATCCTTCCAACAATGGGCAAGAAGAAGCCAACAATCGTGTTTCTCGTTAACCTTTACGTTTTGTAAATTAATATCAATTCTAGGTATTTTCCTAAGACTTTATACCTGCAAGGAATTTGAAATACTAGAACTGTGGGCATCTATAAAACTTTGTTTTGGCATATTTGGACTGACCAGCTTACTTTGAAAATCATGTAAGCAGTCTTTATGTATTCCTTGTTGTCTAGCTCTATACAAAATTTTATAGCATAAATTTTCCTAATTCTCTTCTGATAAATGAGTAATCAAGGGCATGGATTCAATTTGGATACACTCACAAAGCCACAGACCTAACCGGAGAGCCAAGTAGCCCTTGTGTTGCCAAGAGGAATGTGGCCAGTGCAGCTAAAGAGAAAACCTTTCACTTCCTGACTCTAAAAATAACAAGGAAGTGAAATCCAATTCAACCCTCAAAATTTCTAAAGAAATTGCAAAAATGCCTAATTGCAGAGGCATCATATGGGACAAACCTGAAGCATAATACTCTTGCAGGTTGAATTACAGAGCATTGTGACATTTTAGAGGACACCCATATTATGATCAAAGTGTGCCTCGATGAAGGGTATTTATAGTCCTTTGAGCATTGGAACAAATTTAGCTAGGGCTAACCTTCCTAAGGTGAGACAGGGTAGTTTAAAAATAATAAGCGGATCACAATAATACTTACACTAATCAGAGCTGTACCTATTGATTACATATTAGCTTAAGTTGGAATGGTCTTTGTAACTATAAGAGTATAAGCACCACTAGTTACTCTTACTATTGGGCACGTTGCTAAGGGAACTAATATTTTTTTGTGTTCTCCCTCATTAACAAAGAAAGAAACTATGAAAGTAAGAACACCTACAACAAAACAACTAAGGCAAAAAGTTTTCTTCTATAACAACATGCATCATAGAACAAACGCTTCTATTACACACAATGAAAAACAAAATACCTCTTTTTGGATCTAAGACAAAAAACCACCTTAGATTTGCTTTCCGCAAGATCATGACACATGCCATATTATTAGAAATATATGTGATCAGTGGCCTACCACCTTTGCAGCTCTGATCAGAAAACACATTTGTTTACATATATTTTATGTAAATAAGTAGCACTTACATACAGATGGATATGCCTTTACATTACAAAACCCCATACCATATCCAACCTTGACTAATTTAGGATCATTTTGAGTTAAAAGTCTGAGCTTTGCCTGGTAACCAACAATTGTGGCAACCCTTAGACATTCTAAAGAAATTGCAAAATTGCCTAATTGCAGAGGCATCATATGGGATAGACCTGAGGTGCAACCACACCAACAAACTTGAAGCAGAATACTCTTGCAGGCCGAATTATAGAGCATAGTGACATTTTAGAGCACACCCATATTGTGATCAAAGTGTGCCTCAATGAGACATTTGATTAATACTATTACAACCATAGTTTAATAGACCACATTTCAGAAAATGCAGAGAGTGCATCCATAAAGTGTTGTAAATAATACTTGTAGGAAGACAATTCTTGGGGATCTTGTCCCTAAAAATAGAATTTTCCTTCAGGGATCTCAACCTTATACACCCAACCTAGCAAGTCACTAGGTATTGGCCTAGTATATAAGATCATCAAGCCAAACTTCTGTGTTCACTTGGACCTCTGTGTTCAGGTAGAGATCGAATCTCAGTCTAGAGGCAACCACTAAGTTCCTGTAGCTCAAAAACTGAAATCGAGTGAATTTATTTATGAATGTGTTTTTTTCAAAGTTATTAAAAAAAAAAATCAAAAATCTGAAAAGCAGTTGCACACATTTGCAAAAACTGCAACTCAAATCTAAAAATAATTGAATTTGCACACATTTGCAAAAAATGCAACTAAAATATGAAAATAATTGAATGTGTGGTGTTTTTTAATATGATGTCCTTCAAATTTTTCTTTGATTTTCCCTAGTTTTGTATGTTGTCAAATCCAAAGAATCAAAGTAAAGTGTCCTGAGGCCATGTTCAAATTACAATAGGTTCCCTCAAATTGGATCTTGAATAGCTATTGAATAGCTAAGGTGAAGGGAAAGGCAAATTCAAGATCACATGTTGTTGGCTTATATGAAGATATATCTCTCTAGAAAAGAATACTAAAAAGGAGTAGAGGCATCTAGAGACAATAGTAAATTGCAATCTTTAAAATTAGTGAAATGAGCGCATTCTCATCTTCAGATTACAATAGGTTCCCTCATATTGGATCTTGAATAGCTAAGGTGAAGGGAAAGGCAAATTCAAGATAACATATTGTTGGCTTATCTGAAGATATATCTCTCTAGAAAAGAATACTAAAAAGGAGCAGAGGCATCTAGAGACAATAGTCAGTTGCAATCTTTAAAATTAGTGAAAT
The DNA here is from genome assembly GCA_000404065.3 of Pinus taeda. Taxonomy (NCBI): domain Eukaryota; kingdom Viridiplantae; phylum Streptophyta; class Pinopsida; order Pinales; family Pinaceae; genus Pinus; species Pinus taeda. Next base: position 33,229 of record APFE030551339.1, read on the forward strand.
GGGCCGCATTGTCTCTTCGCAAGGAGTCTAAATCCGAGTAGCTTCCTCATAACCAATCAGTCATAATTTTTCTTTCGTATTACTATGGATGTAGTAGATGAGAATAATCTATGCATTCTTATGTAAAAAGGAGCAGAAAAACCTCAAAACATTGTAGGGAGGAAAAACAACAAATAAGCCTCAAAACTTTATAGGCATCAAACATTCTACAATGTACATATATTTTAGACAATTTTTTTTTTTTTAATTCTACTCAACCATGTGACATTGTTGTTAACCCATTTGAGTAAAATTGTTTTGTATCACTGATAGCAAAAACCACAATTTAGTTGAGACATTTGATTAATACTATTACAACCATAGTTTAATAGACCACATTTCAGAAAATGTAGAGAGTTCATGTTGTGCATATTAGTAAGAAAATTATAAAACTGTTTTCTACATAGGAAAAAGAGCTACAACAACCACCAATTGTGCGCAATAATGAGAAAATTATAGAACTGTGTTTTAGATAGAAAAAAGCTACAACAAACAGCATAGGTCAAATCTCAAACCCTATGGAGGGTAAAATATGTCGTAGCCATCGTAGTAGAGGCAACCACTCAGTTCCCATAGCTCAAAAACTGAAATCGAGTGAATTTATTTATGAATGCATTCTTTTCTAAGTTATTAAAAAAAAAAATCTCAAAAATCTGAAAAGCAATTACACACATTTGCAAAAAATGCAACTAAAATCTAAAAAGAATTGAATGTGTGGTGTTTTCTTAGAACGTTGTGTGAAAAATTCAAAGTTAGTGAATGTTATCGAAACCATAAATTCTCAAACCTAACACAACCTAGTGAGAGCTCGGGAGAGATAACCAAGTAAAACATTAAAGGATCCAATAGAAGAAGAATTATGAATCACAAGAATGATACCAGTTATGCGTATTAGTAAGAAAATTATAAAACTATTTTTTACATAGGGAGCATTCAAAAAATGCAAAAGTAATCTTCTGTGCATTTGAGAGGAGAGATGGAAGAGCCGGTTGTTTGAACGATCTCAATGTATTTCACCACTCCACTAGAAATTCCCTCTGCCCCTACCAAAGCATAATTAGGACATGAAGTTTGTTGTGGTTGTTGTTAAAGTTCGACACCCAGTCAAAATTGTGTTCATTGAACAAACATGATGAAATGGTTAATTATATTTTCTATTAAATTAAAAATAAAAACTTTGATTAAAAATAAAAGATAAAAGTAATAAAGTAATAAATAAAGTTAAATTAAACCCAAAAAAAACCAAGTGGCTCTTGCATGCAGCAGCCCCTTCTAGATCTTCAGCCTTCATCTCCAACATCAGCCAGATCTTCTGCCTTCAACTCCAACATCAGCCAAGTGGTTGCCCCTTCTAAATCTTTGGACTTTGGCTTCAAGATGAGACTCTTCATCTGGCTCAGATCCTACTTATGAAATGGATGTACATATCCACCAAACTTTTGTTTTCCGCAAACATGGGAAGAAGCTCTCTGCCCTTCCTTGCATTGTTAAGGAGCTCGGTTTTTCCATCTCAAGATACCGATAGAGACATGGGATGGAGCTCTCTGCTAGAAGAGAAGCAGAAGAAGATATTCAGTAAGCTTGCCATCGCGTAGATTTCATTTTTTCTGCCCTTGCCAATGCCATGGCTTACAGTCCCCATAGCCTTCACCCTGCTTCACAATCATTTAGATCTTAGCAGAGAGTGGCTACTTCTAGGCAACATGATTTATCCATATCTTAGGATACTTCCAGCACCCGTTCATTTCTTATTCTAGCCCACCTCTTCAAGCAGCCCATGGAGCCCCACTATCCCATTTCTCGCTCTCCCAACTAGCAGGACCAGCCCACCAACAAAATGTCAGCCTCTTAGGTCAATGGGTTAAACTACTTAATCAATAGGAGAAAGTACTGGCACTGGGTCTTGCATCCTTTCAAATTTTGTAGCCATACCCTTCCTTGGCGGCCTTACCTTCTATTACTAAGCCCATCATGGCCTATATGTATTACTGTGCCTATTGCACCTATGGCCCACTACTATTAGGCCTGTATGTATGACCTTGGCATCAGAAGTTTCAGGAATGACCTACTAATTGCTTGGGAACCTGCTAGTAATCTATCTTTCTCTTCCTGTACACCATTAGAACCTGCTAACTGCTTGGGAACCTGCTACTGCTTGGGAACCTACCTAAGTGACTATTCTTTATCCCAAGCCTCCCGAGTCAATGGGTTAGACTACTTAATCAATAGGAGAAGCTACTGGCACTGGGTCTTGAATCCTTTCAAATTCCGTAGCCATACCCTTCCTTGGTAGCCTTACCTTCTATTACTAAGTCCATCATGGCCTGTATGTATTACTGTGCCTACTACACTTATGGCCCACTACTATTAGGCATGTACATATGACCTTGGTGTCAGAAGTTTCAGGAACAGAGCCAGTTCCTTCCTTTCCATTGAAACCATACAGCTAGCCCATAATCTATCTTTCTATTCCCGTACACCACTGGAACTTGCTAACTGCTTGGGAACCTGCTTTCTGATAGCTACTAGTAGCTTGGACCTGACCAGAACTGAGCCCTTGGAATCCAAGAAGGGTAAGAAGGGCAACAGAAAGAGGAAGGACTCCACCTGCATCTGCGTGCACACTTACACCTACATGCAACAAATAAACCAACCCAACCTGCAAATATTATGCTCAAACTAATGCTAGGAAAACTAATGTTAGCATTAATTTGGTACTGGAAACATCAACTACAACTAGGGACTAAAAGGAGAACAAACCTATGGTCCAGCCTCTTCCGCCTTGGGAAGAGGCCAAATAAGGACATCAATTGAATGAGATGGCTAAAAAAATAAATAACCTCAAATCAAAGTAAAAACATTCCAAAATGTTACCAAAACGCACGACCAACTAATGTCAAGCTAAAAAACTGATTACTATAGTGCCATGCCATTGCCAGATAGCAGGGACTAATAATACCAAGATCTAAAAGAAATCTCAACAAAATTGTACACTAATGTATATGGTGACCAAGCTACCAAGATGGTATGGATCTAGTGGGTAGCTAGAGTTGTGGGAGAGAGTCAAAGGATAATGAGGTAGAACTAGTAGTAGCATAGAGTTGAGGAAAATGACAAAAAATGCCACGGATGAAGATGAAAGTGTTGGATAAGATATTAGGGTCTTTGGATCTTCATATAATTGATTGAAACTTGTGCATCCTCCTTTCCTGGAAAAAAAGAAGCAGAGAAGTTGGTAGTCACCAACAACAATGATGAAAAATCTTTAACCATGAAACAACATCGATTTTCTTTACATATTTAATAAAATCTAAATGTGATAATTTAAAACTAGTTTATTTACATATTTTTTTATCAAATGACAATTTAAAATTACTTAGATGCTATATCTTTAGATGGTATATTTTTACTAGTCAAAGCATGATTTTTTATTATCTAAATTAATTCAAAAACCTAATTACATTCTAAAATCATACAATATAGAAGCTAAATTCCTGATTCCAAAAATTATATATAATTAAAAAAATAAATACCCCATTACCAGCGTAATAACCTAATTTCACATTCTTTCGTAAATTCACAACTAATTCTCAAGCCTTGTGAAAATCTAGTGTTTATTTGGACAACATTCAAACTCGTCAAACATCTAACTGGGATTTTCAAATGGAAATTAAATGCGCAACCACTTTCTACTAAATGAAAACCAGTTATTATAGTGTTGATAATTTATCTACTATTAAACTAGGGGCCATATATAAAAGGTACTGTTAGTATCCGTACCAGTTATCACCAGCAACGATGATGAAGGATATCCGGCGATGAGCATCTGGTAGTGCCAATGGGAAGATGGGCCAGATTGGCATAGACGAAACGTCGATTAGGAAGCCGAGAAGATTGAAGTAGTCTTGGCCAGCCTCCAAGAAAATGAAGTTATTGTCCGGGGCGAACACAGTGAAGAATGGAGGGAGCAAGACGCGGGCCAATGACAAGAGTGGTGTACCCTCTTTCTCTCAGCTCTATCATCGCTTCTTCCAACATATATGTCATTCTTCTCCCAACCTGCTGAATCTGCTGCCACCGCGCCTTCACAGAAATGAAAACTTCTTCCTCCGCTGTAGCGATTATTAGAATTTCCCACGATCTGAGGAAACACAAGTACTAACATGTCAGCTGTAAAATGTGGGTCATACGTGCATAGATGTCAACCTTAAAATCTTAGGTTAGACATAAAATCTGGGTTACACGTGCATAGATGTCAAACTTTAAAATTTAAGGTTATCGGGTGGACAAATGTCACTCTTAAATAGAAAACAGAGAAAGTTTACAAAAATTTTAGGTGAACTGATTCAAAAGAAAGGTTTATCTGATATTTAAGAGCAGTTGCTTCATATCATTATTTATATTTTAGTTATAATGGAGTAAACTCGTAAATGTATAGGTTTATTATTGGTTACTACCCAGCAAAATTTATGCAAAGTGATTGTGCTAAAAAAAATAATTAATTTATCTATTTCAATTTGTTATTTCATGTCAAAGAAAAAATATACTAGCATTTGCAACATATACTACAAAGGAAACGCCATAAGTCAGTAGATCATATGGAAGAAAAACATAAATGAAAAAAATGTGATATGTTAGGTGAAATAACTATAGCCAAACTTAAATGAAGAAAGAAATTAATACAATCAAACAATCTACTCAAAACAGAGTCATCCCCAACTTCATTCCCAAGTGCTCAATCAAAGAACTTACTTTCATTAATAATTGCATCCCAGACCGGACCTTTGTCTTTCATTGCCTCATCTAAACTGAACCCTTCAACATCATATAGTAATGGTTCCAGATCAATTTTTTGTCCAAATATGTTCTTCAATAATAAAAATGATCATCAAAGTTTTACCAAAATGTGAATTCAAGATCATTTGTGAGTTTAACAAGTTCGTGTTGAGTGATTACACCATTAACTTTTCAGATTTCCACCTTAGGGGCATCGATAGCTCAGAAATATACGGAAAAAAATGAAGAATGTAGTGAATTAGATTCACAAATGTATATTTCGTGAAGGTAACAAATGTATATTTCGTGAAGGTAACAAAACAATTTCCAGTGTTAAGACTTTGTGCATTAATGTTGCAAGATAAATAAATCCATGATTATAACCCAAATGTTTAATCACCGGACAAAAAAGGACCAGTCAATTATATTACTTCCGTTAAAACATTTACCATGATTGTTTCAAATTAAATGTGCACAATATACTTTTGATAGCGCGCTTTATTGGGTGAAAAATATTGGGAGGAGTGAAAATGTAGTCACCCATGTATCTCATACATAAACCTATTAGCGTGCCGCTGGGTGTTTACCAGGGATTGCTCAATTATGATTGATCAATTATTTTTTGACAAAAAAATATTTAATATTGCTTCTATTTAGCATTCAAAAAATAAAATGTTGTACAGAACATTGTGTGAAGCAAATACTTTATTATATCTATACCTTATCAATAGGTGGCACTAATTCTTACTTCTCAGCCCTGAACTACGATTTTTGTGCATAAAGGCTCTTCAATACAAGCAAACAAACTGCCTTCCTTTTTCATTTTACATTGTTGAATTATGGAACTTATGTTAAATAAAACTTTTATTTATTCGCATAGGACTGTGGCTAACGTTCTCGAGTCTGTCCACAATCATCCACACATGATTCACGTGACCAGAAGGGCTAAGGAAACCTTTTTCTGTTTGTCTCTAGTACCACGAAAGTAATACGGTGGTGACAGTCCATTTTCAGTCGTTGTGTCAGTTATTTGTATCAATTCTTTAGATATGTAGAGCTTATCCTCTGAAAATATAATGCAGAAGCGTTCCACACGATCACTAGTGCCGAGCAAGGGTGAGGTCGACCTGCTACAGAGTCCTTCTGTGAGATTGTAATTTGTAATTAAATTTTCTACTGGTCGAATTAACCTGTTGGCCCAAACTATTTTAATGGTCTAACACTTGAATCACCTAAATCAAATCAGGGGAACAACAATGTACACGTAACGTAAGAGGAGATTTGCTTTCAGATGGAAAGCCTTATGGCGTAAAGGTTTGATATACCTATTTTGACTATTATTAATTTCACATTGAACAACATAAACTATAATTTTTCATACAATTTTTCCCATAATTTTAAGTGGTATGCACTAAACGGTTTGGAAAACCGATTAGCCAAACCAGCAATTACTAACAACAGTTTGAAATATGAAGACCCATACAACATGCCTTTGTATTCATATCGCAATATTGGGTGGTACCATTAATAACTGGCATCCAGTGTCCCAATTGCTATAACTTTTGCAACAAGATTGGAGATATGATTCAGGTTAATCGTATGCAGTTATTGCAAGTGTAGTTTGAAGGAAGGGAAACCTAATTAGTAAGGCAATTGTCATCATGATCAAAGCCTCCTTGTTAGCATGTCGAGACCGGCCATGTATAAAATCAGGAAGAAGCCAAGGTAGGGGTGTGGGCCAGCATCTTTATTGGTCGACGATAAAACAATTTATTAGTAGGAAGATTGTGTATCTGACTAGGTTATTTTGATTTTCCCTCACTTGACATTAATCAAAACATAATCTTATACAATTTTCTTTTTGGTCATCAAAATTGCAACTTCTAATACAAACTAGTCCACATATTTTATTTACAGATAGTCAAAATTTAACATATATTAGAAACTCAATCGCATAAATGAAAAGATGAAATTTATACCATAAGAAATATTCTTTATCAATAGAAAATTGTCTTCCTCAAACCTTAAAACACATTTTCAAAATCATAGAAATAGATAATGAGGGTCACACTTATAATAATAGTTAATAGGCACATAGAAACATCATAGTTTTTATCTTTAGAAATAACTACATTAACTAAATTGACCTCACCACTAATAATTATTTAATAGTGATTAGCTTATGGGAGAGTTAAGGTTTCTATTCTTAGACTTATTGTAGTTAGTAACCCACTTTAAGAGAATATTAGTATTACTTTATGGAGAGTTAAAACCAAATAATACCATGTTGCATATATTGTGATTGATGTCATTTGTTATGTCATTGATTTCAAAGTCTAGCGGCATGGGAAATCAATGTCGAGTGAAGGGGGAGGTTATTGAATATTCATAATTGAAGTTAATACATTTAACTTAACAACCTAGCTTTGCAGGAATTTTGTCTATGAGTAACGTGTTCAAAAGTACACGAAAAGTGCTTAGCTGAATTGACTTCTTAGAGAGATTTTGACTGATATATGGAACATAGTCTAATTTTGTAGGAGTAATGAAAAATATGAGGTTGAAGTGATGTAGTCTAGGGATGGTTATGATGGGTCATGGTTCTAAATGGCTACTAAATATATATCCATTTGGAGGTCTATCTCAGCGAATGTTGTTTTCTAGGTTAGATGGGCGGATAATTTGATTCATTCGAGTTATTATTGTTTGTCCCGACATCTCGGATGCAACTAGTTGATGTTTGGAAGAAATAGATGGATGCCATATTCATTAAGGCATTTGGGGCATCTAGACTCATCTATGATGCACCAAGGCATCTAGACATTTGGGCCTTAAGGGGTATGTTCACCAGTCTCAAAGTTTGAACATGATGTTGAATCAATTGGATTTATCTAGAACTTGAGGCCATTTGGGTATTTGGTCACCTAGGAGGTATAATAGGTAAGGAATAGTGAAAATGAGAAAATATTGGATTACCAATTACCCATCACCAGGTAGACCCCATATTGTGTGGAACCCTTATGTGTGGACACGTGGTAGGTGGATCGGGGATTTTTGGGTGGCCAAGTGCCCCTTTTTCGAGTGACGCATGGAAGTGATGTGGGATGATAGGTGGCATGGAACTAACATGAAAATGAGGTGGTAGTGGTGTGGCATGGTAGGCGACAAGGAACTAACCTAAAAAGGAGGTGTCAGTGATGTTGCAGTGATGTGATGTGACATAAGGGGAATTTTGAGGTAAAAAATAGGCCTCAAAATGAAAAATGTGGCAACAAAACCAACTTTAAAAGAACTAATTGGATTCAATATGATGATGCCGTCCCAAGGGGTAATAGTTTTGGAGGGAAAAGAAGAAAAATAAATTTTTTAATCATATTTTTTATTTATCTTCTTATTTATTTACTCAAATTTCAAGTATGTACACTCATTGGATGTAGAATTAGATTCTACATCCAATGAGTGTAGAAACTTGACAATTGATTAAATCTATAAGGAAATAGGTTGGAAATGGAATAAAATAATTTTTTTTTTCTTTCTTTTATTTTAAAAAATCATAACTCTTATTTTATTATTTTTCTTGTTTTAGACATCAAAATTCTCCTAATGCATGACAAGAAGCAAGGAACTAATGTGAAAATGTCGTGTAAGTGTCCTAGAAATTGAGGTGTATAGATTTGGTAGTCATGCTAGGGAGTGATTTTGAAAGGCTCTCCAATGTTAGGTAATTTGGTCAACAAATGAAAGGGTTTACATCTGATTATGGTTTTGTGTATTGGACCACTAGTTGAGGGTAGATAGGGATCAAAATATGTCAATGAGCAGTGAATGATAGATGAATACTTGAGAATAGTAGTTGTGATCCATGAAATAGAAAAAGGTAGAACCCCCCGCCCTCGCCCCCACCCCCCCTTTTGTTATAATTCAGGGCGGGTGGGGGCGGGGAAATGATGAGGAAAAGTAGTTTTTTATCATCAATGCCAACCATATCATGAGATATTTTCACATGCATTAGCAAGGTGTGAGTTATTTAATTGCATATACGAAAAATTATGCACCTTCCCCTCCACCCACCTGCCACCTTTTGTTAAAGTTAAAATACTCAGGGGGCTTGAAGTGTCTTATTTGTTGTTGATGTTAAATGGATCAATTGGCATGCTTTAAAAGTTGGTGGTTGTTTAACTTATGTACCTAAGTTCCCTTGGGGCTTAGGAACTTGGTCCCAACCCTAGATCACGAAGTGTGACTTGTGTCAAAGTACTTAATGCCAAACTCCAAAGTCAAATGAAAATATGTTAAAGCATTTAGGGGTCATCCCATAAAACAACATTGTATAGGTGGTCACTACTGATTTTTAGGTAGTCGCGGTCAGTATTCCCAACTACAGTGCAACTCAAATAAATGGATGGAAATTTAAAAAAAATGAATTCTGATTTTTTAGGTTGACCCCCCCCCTAAAATTCAAGTCATCTCACTTAAAGACACACCACTTGGGAACGATCTAACCACTATATATTTGCATTCCACCTCACCTCTTGGATACCAATTTGGATCAAAATATGATCTTTTATTCTTATTTTAACAAATTCAAAGGAGTAGAGGAAAGAGACAAAGATTTCTAATGAATTGTTGTAGTTGCTACAACCCCCTCAAAAATTTTACTTTCATATTAATTTTGGACCCCCCCAGAATGTCATATGAACTATTTTTTCAAGGCACTAAAGTCATGTGTGGTCATACTTGTCTATGTTCAAGTATTCTTTTGAAAATCCTTAGTGTCGAAGCTACCCATTTTCAGACGCTTAGCAAATTTTTGCTTCATGGTGCGCTCTCCATAGATAGCTCTAACGTACTTCTTGGAGATAGTGGAGAGAACTTCTTGGCAACATGCAGAGAACATTTCCTATTGACAGTATGTGTGACTTACTGTGAGAAAGCTAAGCACACTTCCTATTGGTAGCATGAGTGCCCTTCCTTTGGATAGGCACACTCCTTGAAGGAAGTGAAAGCGCATCTCCTGGAGAATTCCTGTGCACTCCATGTTGAAATTCAATGCACACTTATTATTGGCAGAGGGAGCGCACTTTCTGTAAGTTTTGTTGCACTTCTTAGTAGCAATCATCACAATTTCATATCCTAGTTTTCAGAAATGCATTGATCACACTTGCAAACCCTAACCCTAATTGCATGTGTGCTCTCCTTATATAAATATTCTAGCCTAGAGCTCATTTCACATTCATATTTTACTTTGGATCTCTACACATTTATAGAGGAAAAGGAGCACTCTCTCATTCTTGGTCACAAGTGCACCATCTTTTGGGTAAGTTTCTCAAGTGTCATTTTTTCTTTCGCATGTGTCGTTTTTTATTTTGCACGTATTTATTTTTCTTATTTTCCTCTTGCATGTGTCGCTTCTCTCTTCCATGTGTCATTTATGGTGTCCCTTCACATTCTTAAACCTAATGTACTTTTTATTTATAGTCGACACTTATGTCCCAAAGGCTTGTGCCCTAACTATCACACTCAGGGAAAATTTTAAGAACCACCCTAAATTTATATTTATAATAAATGGGCTAATCCCCATGATACATAAGAAAAATGGGAGGTGATTTTATCAATAATATAATATGTATATATAATTTTTTTAGTGAATCTCTCACTAGATTATATTATCTTGTACAGTGATGGGAATCTTTCACTGAATTATAAAATCTTGTAAGATCTTGGCAAATATTTTACTGAATAGTAAAACATTGTGAAGTCTTGGCGAATGTTTTCTTAAAGCATGAAATCATATATGATAATAAGAAAACATATTCATTAAACTGTAATATGCTAACATACATGTTTGGAAAAAAGAAACATAATTTTCTCTTCCTACAAACAATGTTCCAAGTTTTAATGGCTGTCTTTGTCAAGGTTCTTACAATAAACTCTTTCATATCCTTCTATTAGTTTTGATAATATTCCACAATAAATTTCTTGTAGGTGTTGATATTGACCATGAGTTCTATCAAGGTAGGAGAGAATAATCTTTTCTCTACAACTTTTTTCAAGCTACCATTTTTTTCAAGTTATCAAATTTCTTTCTTATTCCATAGACTCCAACTGCGAGATAAAAAAAAACACATCAAGTTTGTTTACCCCAACACGCCAACAAGTAGCAAGCCCCAACTATATTATATTAATAAATTATTAGGTATCCCAAAGGCTTTGAAGGGGATCTAATTGAAAGAAGTGACCATTGTGAGAAGCCTTCAATCATATATGACAATATAAATGGAAGATTTTATTATTTTAAATTGGAAATCTCAATTAAATAATAAAATTTAATTACATCTCTCCAATCCTAAATTGCTATTAGCATAATTCACTACTCTCATATGTCTCACACTTTTTAGCAGCGTTGTACATGTAGATTAATTTCCTTTTTGGTGAACAATCCACCTTAGGAAAATATGGTGCAGTGGCTCCAAACCCTACAGATCATTAGGACAAACTAAGAATAGCACAGAAGATGAAAGGTTGTACAAACCAACTTATTTTTCAAACAACTAATCCAACATCAATACCTAAACATTTTCATGAAGATATCATATTGAGAATGTTTGAAAAATGGTGGGATATCTTCTGCGAGGGTGATGCGGAACAACTAATCCAACATCAATACCTAAACTCAACATCAATACTTAAACTTTTTCATGAAGATATCATATTGAGAATGTTTGAAAAATGGTGGGAAATCTTCTGCAAGTGTGATGCGGAAAGAGTGTGATGCAGAAAGATTGATAAGGTTTCAATGTTTCGAATTTCTTTTTGTTAAATCAGAAAAACCAATATTAATGGAGATATTGGTATTTTTTTACTAAATTTTGTGAACTGACCAAATGTAGCTTTAGCCATTCAACCTAAGATGTTTTTACAATATAATTTCCTAAGTCTATTTAATATCTTCATTATCATAAAAACCAACCTATATCCATCTTAACTCCAATTCTACCACTCTTAGAGGGATGAAATCTATTTATCCTTCTGAGCACTTGGTAGACCCAGAATTAAGATAGATCTAACATGATATAATTTCCCCTTTAAATAGTCTTTGCTCACATGAATACCATGGTATTACGATGGGTCAATACCATGGGTTATCATAAACCTGGGGCTTAAAAATTACTACTAGTAATTTATAAAAATTAATGAAATTAATAATTGATTTTTATTTTATTTTTTATTTTAACCAGGTTAAAATGTTTAACATACATTAAATTACAACATCCATTTTTCCTCTTGATCCACCAAGCCCGAGAGGGATCAAATATTTTTTCACTCTATGCTAGTTTGCATATCACGATATTTGATCCCTCTCAGGGCTTAGTAGATCCAGAGTAAAGATGGATCTATGTTGGTTTAATTCCCCCATTTAAATAGGCTACATTCCACTACTGAATACCATGGGTCAATACCATGTGCTATTTTTATTTTTATTAACATTATATTAGGGTTAATAATGTTTTTTCATGGTATTAATAATAATCTAGCCCATGGTATTTGGCCCATAGTATTTTGCCCATAGGTTTCACCTAAATATAATGCATTTTTTTAGTGTTCTTAAATATAAGGTGACTTATGGAGTAAATATAAAAAAAATGCTTTATTTATTTGCCATACCTCTCATTTATTTATATTTTTATTAATTTACCATACTTCTTTTAGAAATATGGTATTTGTCCCATAGGATTCACTTAAATAAAACCTCTTTTTTGAGCCTTCATAAATCGAAAGAGGGTTATGGACTAAATATAAAAATAGGTTTTATTTACTTACCATACCTCTAGTTTATTTATATTTTTATTTATTTACCATACCTTTTGAGTAAGTATAAAAAAAGGTTTTATTTATTTACCATACCTCTCATTTATTTTTATTTTTATTAATTTACCATACCTCTTTTATAAATATGGTATTTGTCCCATACGATTCACTTAAATAAAACCTATTCTGGAAGGCGAATGGAAGGTTGTAAATCCTAATTTCAAGGGCTAAATTTACCTTTTTTACCCTCTCCCTTAAAATATTAGGTGGGCTAACCTCCATACCTAATTCTTTTATAAAATAATTTTGAGGTGATTTGTAAAAATGTACTATGATACTTATGCTTCTGCCACACAACCTCAAGACCCAAATATGTTCATTAATATGGCTCCAAATGCAAACTATCAGTGGAATCCACAGCAAATTAGTTTCAATTACAATAGCCACAGTAAATTAGTTATAGATTTTTCAGTAAATGCGTTGTAGTTACAAGAGCCATAGTAAATTCGTTATAGATTTTTTCTGGTCATTGTTTTTTATTTTTCAATCCGCTATTTCTAAATAATAAATTTATCATTTTTAATCATTAACAAAAAATATCTGTTCATGGTATATGGTTATTGAATATTTTTTTCTTTTATATCATATGTGGTTATTGAGTTTCACTTTTTTCTTTTTTATTTTGGATATGTATTTCAGTTATGGAGAAAAATACCTAATAAAAAGTATTTGTATTTTTAATAAGTTATGGAGAAAAATATTTGATAGAAGGTATTTGTATTCACATAAATAAAACCTATTCTTGAAAATTAGGGCGAATGGAAGGTTGTAACTCCTAATTTCAAGGGCTAAATTTACCTTTTTTACCCTCTCCCTTAAAATAAGGTACGCTAACCTCCATACCTAATTCTTTTATAAAATAATTTTGAGGTGATTTGTAAAAATGTACTATGATACAAAATATTCACCCACTAAAAATTTAAAACCACTTAATTTTGCCTAACGGCGAAAATTCACCACTAAAATTTTCCATGTGCAATACCATGCATGCCAAATATAGCAAGGAAAATACACATGAAAATCGATATCTACAAAGAATATTGTTGTAGTTGTGTGATCCTACTCTTCCTTGCTTGATCTTTGTTTCCTCTCGCCTTCTTTGCCTTTCTTGGTCCAATACCAAACTACTCCAAGATAACTATAAGTGTCCAGGAGTGACAAAGAGAGGGAATAATGAGAGAGCTCCAAAATTGAACTAACAAATTGTTACAAACTAGTCCGCATAATCCTTCTTATTAATTATGCTTCTATTTTCTTCATTTTCCATTATTTTTCTTCACTTTCCTCCTCACATGCAACCCGTGACCTTTCACCTTCCTTTTCTCCTAATTTAAATTATTTTCATAAATAAATGTGCCAAAATGCCATTTTTCCTTTCCAAAGCCTTAGCCATTGCCTTTGCTAATTTCCTTTAGCCATTCTAAACTAATGAACACCCACACTAGGATGTTTTTCCCACCATTCAACTTGGAACAAGTTTCCCATTAGTCGTGGTTATTATTTTCTCCTTTATTAACTTTTATTACATGGAATTTTCAATAGATTTGTTACATATGTCGTCCCCAAGGGTAATATTTTTGGAGGAAAAAGAAGAAAAACTACATTTTTAATAGTATTATTGAGGTGTCTCCTTATATGTTTACTCAAATTTCAAGTGTGGACACTCATTGGATGTGGAATTAGATTTTTCATCTAAGAAGTATTGAGGGGACCCAGACTTAGAAGAATTGAAAATACATGAAAAGATTGTGTTTCTTAAAATAAACATGTTATTTTCATATTATTCTACATAGTTTTGAGTAGACCCACGCCGAGAAAATTTGAAAATACATGAAAAGAATGTGTTTCTTAAAATAAACATGTTATTTTAATTTTCTTTATTTTTCTTGATGTGTGTATATTGAAAAGTATAATTTAATAATACGTCCAATGAGTTTCCATACTTTAAATTTGATTAAACCTATAAAGGAAATATGTTGAAAACATAATAAAAAAAAAAAAAAAAACTTTCTTTTTCTTTATAAATTCGTCTCTTACTTCATTATTTTTACTATTAGTTTAATATTTTCCTTAGGAGTGTCATTTCAAACCTTGGAATTTCCCTAATAAATATACACTCCTCCCTTATCTCTACCTAAAGAAATGACACCAAATCCATCAATCCTCTACATACCCAATTAGGTAGAACTAGGAAATTATAAGAGTTTTAGAATCACCTAACTTAGTAATTGGAAGATCTTCCTTCAACCTAATGGTTTATATGTGGATTTTCTATTGATTTTTGTGTAGAATTGAGAGGCATTCCCAATATTGTAAATTTTTTTGAAACCCTTAAAAGTTACAAAAGAAATTCAAAAAATTCTAGTTTATTCCCTAGCCAAATCATTAAGCATAAACAGATTTGATGAGGCAAATAGTTCCTATGTATTTTCCATGCCATTTTTCGGTTTTGAAATTAAATAAACTTTATTTTATAAAATCTATACTATATATAATTTATAAAATTATTTATTTAATTTATTAAAAACTTTTTATTTAAAAAATTATCGAGCCAAACCCCAATTTCTAAATCCATGCTATATATGTTAGCCAACAACAATAACTCACAAGTCAAACGAAAATGTCAAATGAAGCCTATGCCCTCACCCTGCATTTCACACATTAAAGTACCATTATATAAATTACCTCGAGATGTGTGAAATATTAAATAAATGGATTGTGGGGCCCTAGCCTATCTGACTTTTAACCTACCCCTTGCAAATTTGTTTCACTCTTACTACTTTTTACATTTATCTCCATCTCATGCATTATGGGATCCCCCTACCGAGACCATTTACCATCTACTACCCCCCTACAAGACTGTTTTAAAACCATTTTTTTTGCAGTGATTCGAATTTATAACTATCAAGTAAGAATATCTATGAGGTATGCAAGCAAATTTAAAAAATTATGAAGTATGTATCGAGGGCAATAATGGAGGCAACACTTTTATTTTAACTGGAATGAGATTATGGGTGAAAGGGTAAAATGAGGATACATGTTCAAAAATAACACTTCAACACAAAACATGGAATTTACAATGTTATAAAGAAATATTTCCTCCATGTGGAATAATTTTACAGAGGTGAAAATAAAATTTTACAGAGAAAACAAATGAATATTTTTAGCTATGGATATGAGGAGAAAAATTATAAAGAGGAAAATGTTTGTGAAAGGAAATTTGGATAGTTTCTTATCCAATGTTTTTACGAAAATCTAAATGGGAGTTGAAAACATCAAATTTTTTACAGAAGTGAAAAAGGGAGTTGAAAAGGGAGACATGGTTTTGAAAACCATGGAGAAAAAAAACAGCAGATGGTTTTCATAGAAAAAGGAGAATTATTTATCAAGTTTCATTTATTCATGAGTATACCAAAAGTGGGAAAAACTAAATATGAAAACAGTGAATAGTTTGGATAAATTGTTTTAAATTTCATTTATGAAATTTATAACCAAATAAATGCTAGAATGTTGAAGTATTACAAGACATGATTTTTAAAACATGGATAGGTTTACAGAGAAATATTTTGGGATTTTATTTATGAAATTCACGAGGAAATGAATAGTTTTACAGGCCAAAACAAGAAATGGATTTCAAAACAAGACATGGATTTCAAACCATGAATGGTTTTATGGGATAAAATCATTTTAGGAAATATTTTGAGTTTTCATTTATGGAATTCATTGAAATATGGAAATATGATTTTATAATTTTTTGGAAATATTTTTATCAAAATGTATTATTCCAAAAATTTAAGAATTATATTTTTGAAAATTAAAGAGTTGAAATAATTCAATGATTTCCAAATCATTTTCAAATTGCTTGATAATGATTAAGCACCTGAAGTATAATTAAGATAATTGAATTATCAAATAATTGTATCAAAGGATAGGGGATTAATAAATTCCATAAAAATTGATCAGTCAACCATATCATGGGCATATTAATTGACTTTTAGGGAGTAACTTCAACAACCCTCCAGATTCTAAGGTAAACGATCAACAGGAAAAAGATTAAGGAAGATTTGTGACAAAAAATGGGCAACCAGTTTCAAGAATAAAGGCAATCAATCAGCAATCAATGAAACAATTTCCAAATTTGAGGGAACAAAATTAGCATTCAAGAAATCATTTCCAAATTTAAAGGGAAGAATATTAAATAGCTTCAGGCTTCTTAGTGGAAGAATCAGAAACTAAAGGATCACTTCGATATTTAAAGGTGGAAGACTTTCTATCATTTCTAGATTTTCTACAGCATATTGCATTTTTAGTTTATTTGATAAGACTTGTTTCATATAGACTAGTGACAGTTTGAGGAAGATGTTTTCCTATATATTGTGTCATTTTAATTATAAAATGGTTGGCTTTTGATGCCATAACCCTTCCTTTTTTGTAAGGAATTCTATTAAAGTATTATGGCATTTGTTTCATGACAGAAATTGTTTTTCATGTATGACTTTCCCTGTTATTCCATAATTTGTTTTTGCATATGTTCAAGGCAACATAAGAGTTAGGGAAAGGCTAGGTTTGAGTATAAACCTCCCCGACAACCGACTGTAGATTTATCATCTACACTGAGATTAGCTACTTGAACATGTTTAAATTAGATCCTCGCCATCATTTAATTATTGCCTTTTGTCATCTCTTGAATGTATCTTTGTTTGGTTGTAGAATTCTTCTACACACATCTACTATATTTAGTTGATTAATTATTTAGTATGAATACTTAATTATCTAATTTCTATTATATTTCTCCACCACACTCTTTAAGCTATGTTTTTCTGTTGGAACTAGACATTGGCAATTTGATCAAGTTTTAGTAAGGGAGGGATTTATTTCTGAGCAGAGATTGGATATTCATTAGGAACCACCTACAAAAAATAATAGATTTGTTCATTGCGCATCAAAGGTTGTTGTACATCAAATGAATTTGTCAAGTGACAATGAACAACGTTAAAAAAAATCATGTAACACTTGAGGGATCCTCCTCTGGTTTGAGGGCTAGCCTGAACCTAAAGTTTGGTCAAGTTGGTTTCTCAGCATTGTTTCGTAGCCAAGAACTGCCTTTGAGAAACAGATACAACACACACTTTTCTCAAAGGTATCCAAGTGGGCCTATATTAATTAAGAAATTGTTTTATATTAGAAGAATAGGTAAGCCTAGGCATGATTCTAGTAGGTTAGGTTATGAAGAGGTGTATCTCTTAGGTTATCACACTGCCATTTGACTTGTATAAATTAATATTGTCATTGCTCATTTCATTGCTGACAAAGAGAAATTTTTATCCATCATTATTATCACTCTTAAACAGTTGCACATGTGGATAAGGAAGACACTTTTAACCATGTTGACCAAATTTATTTGATCTTTATCTAAACTGAGTTTGACTTGCATTGACTAAGATGTTTTATCTCAAATTTGACTATACGAAGGTCAAAGTTTGACCATTGGAAGGCAACCGTTTGATAATAAGAAATTGCAGTTTCGCAGTAGGAAGGTTGCACATTGACCTTAGGGTTTTGACCACAGGTCCAAATTTCACCATAGGGCCAAAGTTAAACGTGGTGTTATTTTGTCTAGGTCGTTGAACATCATTAAAATTCTTACATTTTAGCTAGTTTAAATAGAATTTACTTATTGAAGTATTAACCAGGTTTGTCTAGTATTTTGACTTGGATAATGGCATAGATTTCTAGAAAAACTATTTATTTATAAAGCTTGTTGAAGAATAATTTCTCCTAATAAAAGTTGTTGGGTTTTCGCCCAAGGTTAGGTTTCTGAGGTTAAAATTACTTGTCTCTATTGTTCATGGTTTCTTTCCATGATATTTACTATGTCCATTTCATTTACTTTTGATAATTTCTAAAGTGTAATTATTCAATGATAGTAGCAGCATAAATATTTGTTTAAAATCATTAAGAAGTAATTGTCTAGTAGAAAATTATATTCGATTGTACATATTGTAGAAAAATAAAAATGGTATCAAATCTTGGTTGAAAGAGTAGTCATTGAAGTCAATCTTAGAGACATTATTGAACATTTTGGTGGTTTTTGAGTCTCTTTTCAAAATGGCATCAAGTCTCATAGTAGAAGATAGGTTAGATGGTGTGCCACCAATTTGATATCCTAGAAGATTGCTATACTTCTTATCTTGGAAGAAAATGAGCTTCAGAATAATGTGGAGAATGGCGTTCTAGAGCTAGAGGAAGCTTGGGATAAATCCAAGTATAAGAAGGATGAAGCCAAGGCTAAGATAACCTTGACAGATTCCATAAAGTATCACTTGATTCCTCATATCACTAGTTTGAATACTACCAAAGAAGTGTATAATGCGTGGGATTGTACGAGAGTAGAAACACTAGTAGGAAGATAATCTTGAGATATTAACTTTAGAGTGTTATGATGTATATATCATATACTTTTGTTTCTTCCATTATGAGAGTCTCTCAGTTGAGAGATGAGATTAGATTCATTAGAGATAAAGTTGATCATAAATATATTTTTATAGTGTCTCTCAATGGATTCCCTTCCTCATGGGATCCATTTGTTTAGGGAATTTTTTCATGATAAAATATTCCCAATTTTTATAATATATGGACTGATTGTGTCTAATAAGAGGCCACACTATTATCCAATAACAACTTGGAGAATCCACAAGATGAAGAAACTCAATCTCTGGCACCTCATGCAAGGAAAGGTAAAGGAAAAATAAATTCTAGGAATTTTAATAAGAATAATACATGTAGAATCTTGCTCCAATTCCAAATCAATAGAAGAAGGATACGTCAAATATCAAGTTCTTCAATTGTCATGACTTTGGAAACTATGCATCCCAATGTCCTTAGAGAAAAAGGAAGGGAAAAAAACACATATTAGCAGCCAATATTGATGATGATAGTGATGATCATCCACCTCAGAAACAAAATTTTTCTTTGTCTCCACAAATTTAGGAACCATTACTAATAATATTAATGTTTGTATAATAGATAATGGTGTTTCTAGGAACATGATGTATTTTTTACTTTATCGTAGTGATTTGATGGAGGAGGATTCAAAGTGGAAAGTGGAACTTGAAGATAATGCCAAGTATGCAATGGAAGGAATTGGATTAACATCACTTTAACTAGAGTCTAGACATTTACTACACATGAGAGATGTATTTTTTGTGCCATGGTTGAATAATCACCTACTATCTATCTATATCTTAGAGGATAGAGGTTACAAATTTACATTTGTAGATGGTCAGTTCCTTGTATGGCCTAAGGGATGAACCATAAACTCAGGAGGAGTGATTATTGTTCGAGAGGGAGGACTATACAAATTATTAACAGACCCCTCCCAAGGCATGGAAAATTATAGTATCTACTCATGTAAGTATCATATGGATACTGATAGTGAAGAGAAGGAGGTTGCAAAGTGTGCAGGTATAACTCCATCTATTCTAGATGTTCATTTGTCATATTACCAGGAGGAGTTGGAAGAGCCAGCATAGCCTATGAATCTACTAAGAGATGTCGTTGACACTTTGTATGATGCAGAAAGGAATGGATATACCAAAGGTAGTTTCAAGGAGAGTATACAACCACAAAGGTTCTATAGCTATACATGATTGATGAGAAGCATCATTAATTCTAAGCTTTGTAGTTATGAGGTGGAAAAAGCTTGCAATCTTGGAAGGAGTCCATGATAGAGGAGTATTATTACATCATGATGAATGATGTGTGGGAGATATTTCTATGAGAATAAGATAAGTAAGTGATGACTTCCAAATGGATCTATAACATCAAGCATGCCGTAAACGACAACATCAATAAGTACTAGGTGAGGTTCGTGGAAAGAGGGCTCCCCCAGAAAGAGGGAGTGGACTATGAAGAGATATTTTCTACATTCACCAAGTACAATTATATTAGAAATATGTTTTTTCTTACTTCAGTTATGGGTTGGAAGATACATCAAATAGATGTAAATATCACATTCCTCAACAGTATTATTGAGGGAGTGTACATAGAGAAACCTTAGGGTTTCAAGGAGCATGGGAATGAAGAGGGTTATGTATTCTAGGATTGATGGATACTTGATGAGCTTGGGATTCATCAAGAGTGTTGCAGATCTTGACCTTTAATTCATGAATATCGGTGGCAATCCTTTGGTTTTAGTGTTTTATTTGGATGATTTTTTCCTTACTAGGGTAGGGAGGCCCATCGTTAGGTGCAGGAAGGAGATGGCCTCTAACTTTGAGATGAAGGATATTAAACTTATGTGCTATTTTTAGGGATTAGAGGTTTGGTAGAGACCTGATAATATCTTCCATGGAAAAGGGAAGCACATTATTAATATTTTGAGGATAGTTGGCATGATGGATTGCAAGTCCACTGCTACACCTATAGTGACCAACCTAAATAAGTTGAGTCATTTTACTTCAAATTGTAGAAAATCCTATAGATTCACAAGCTCATGTGATGTAATAAAGAAAATGACAAGAATCTACTTCTACTTTTAACGAGCAGAAGCCAATAGATTAATGAAAACAATATGAAGAAGAAGAAGATAAATCAATGGCACATAACGCAATATGTATCTGGGAAAAGCCACTACTCAAAACCTCATTATTTCTATAGAATATATCAAAAATATGGATGAAGATAAAAATATTGTTATCACTAGAACAATTCCAGACAAGTATGCTCAACTGTTTCAGCTCACAAGCTAGCTCTTGGCCAACATGTAGCCAATTCTTTAGCTCTCCAAGCCTTTAATCTCTTGTGTAATTCCTAGGAAAAATAGGTTGTATTGAAAGGGAATTCATTCTTCCAAAAATGTGCAACCCAAATATATGATCAATATCTGATACATGCATGATATTTACGCTCCAGTAAATAATATAATTGATAGTACGTTATCCCTGCACACTAGTCTCAACTGGGTCTTTCTCATAATCAACATGCATGAATTTCTGATGAGGGAATATTCAATTAACTAGAGTGGCACTTGTGGATGCACTACTGCACCAACTGGTTATTAACTCTCTATTAGTTCCACAAACAGTTTAGAACTAATGTAACCGAACTTAGCTCAGTAAACTGAGTGATCTAATTTCCAACTCAATTTAAACTCATACTGGACCCATAAAACATATGGAGAACATATATACGACTATAGAAATATTTCCAACTTGAAATTCCTAAGCTAATTAATTTAATTAAAATTGATTAACTATTTACAAGTTTCTACGAGAATAGAATTCGATTTTAATTCTCAATTTAATACAAGGACAAATCAAACTGGAATTTTTTGTTGCCATTTCTCAACACTCCGTCTCAACAAGAAAGGGATTATCAACTACCCTAATCCTACCTCTGTGAAACTCGAATTTACATCTTGACAATGCCTATGTCAAAATGTCAAGATCGTTCTCCTCTATGGGAATGTACTCTAAAAACATAATCTACCTCAATACATAATCTCTGAGATGATGATATCATATATCAATATGCTTGGACCAATCATGAAAAACAAGATTTTCAGAGAGTTTGATACAACTATTATTATCACAATAAATCAAAATTCGATCCATCTACTAACCAAACAAACCAACTGGGATATTCCTCATCTAGATGGTCCCACGTGTTTCCTCACTCGCATCTGTGTACTATGCCTGTATCGAACTAAGTGGAACTGATCTTTGTTTCTCATTGTACTAAGAAACTATCATTAAACCAATATTGAAGATCCCTCCTGATGTGCTCTTCCTGTTGGATGGACTTCCCACCCAATATACATTAGTGACATCTTGAAGCTTCACTCCCTCTATTGGTCTATACTATAATCCATACTGAGAAGTGTCGTTGAGGTATCTCAACACATGCTTTGTCGCCTTCCAATACAACTTGGTAGGAATAACCATGGCTTGACTAAGTCGGTTAACTTCATAGCGCATATCGGTCATATGCTCACTAAGTAAATGGGTGAACCCACAAGTTGTCCGTAGATAATAGCTTCCACTACTTCCCCTGAAGTATCATCCTCCTTCCTCTAGTTACCTGCTAGAGGAGTCTTCACGGCTTTGTTGCTCTCCATGCAGAATCTCCTAAATATATCGTTGGCATACATGCCCTGAGACACAAACAACTCCCCATCTCCTTGCCACACCTCCATGCCAAGAAAGTAATGAATGAGCCCCATGTTCCTCATCTCAAACTCTCTTGCAAGTTCCTCCTTGAAATATTTGATCAGCTGATCATCCCCTATTAGTATGATATCATCAACATACAGTAAAAAGATAAAAAATTTACCTTCCACCAATATGTGGTACATGTTGTCATCTCTTTCACTCTTCATGAAGCCAAACACGATGAAGCAGCTACCTATCATGGTGTACAAAGCACAGGATGTTTGCCTCATCACATACAATACTCTCTTGAGCCGGCACACATGAAACTCTCATTCAAAGGTCTCAAAACCTTCAACCTACTCTATGTACACCTCTTCCTTAATCATGTCATTAAGGATGGATGTCTTTACCTCCATATAATGTATCTTCCAACCCATCTGTGCTGATAGTGCCAATATAGATCTGATTGATGAGTACCTTGCAACACGAGAAAAGGTCTCATCATAGTCAATCCCCTCTACATGTGAAAAGACACGGGCCACAAATCTAGCCTTATGCTTATCCACTCTATCATTTGTAGTTGGATTTACCTTCTAAAGCCAAAAGGAGCTCACCAATGACTTGTCCTTCGGTCTCGGCACCACATCCCAAACATTGTTACGAACTATAGAGTCATACTCCTCCAACGGATGCTACACTACTTCCTTAAAGGAAGATGGCACTATGAAAAGACATTCACCGATAAGATCCATGTATCCAATGTACCAATCAAGTGACCTACTCTTCCTGTGCTGATAAGTGGGCGCTCCCACATTCTGCCATGCATCATCCAATAATTTGTTAGCCTCTCTGGTGCGCTTTCTTCCCTCTCTGGAAAACTCCGCCTGAGTGGTTGTCTCCACTCCCAGATCCTCTGCATGTGGTTTCTCCACATCAATCTGAGGCGCCTCAACCTTAGGAGCTCAAATGTCATCATCCACATGTAGCTCAAGCTCCCTCTTAAGGGAAACTCACATGGCCTTCCCTTGATCGAATCTGGCATCCTTGTGAACCACTATCATCCTATTAGTTTGCATGTACACCCGATAGTTGTGAGGTGTATCAGTGTACCCCAAAAATATCCCCAACTATGCTGTCAGCTCAAGATTCTAACATGCATCTTTGGTCACATGGAAATATATCGATGACCTAAAAATCCTGAAGTGACCAACATCTGGCCTCTTACTAGAATAATCCTCGTCATCTCAATTATCTAATGTGGGCTATGGTTCTAAACATAAACCATTGTGTTGCATGCCTCAGCCCATAAGTGTAATCATAGGCCTTGATCATGCACCATCGCCATTGTTGCCCCTACTATGCTTTTGTTCTTCCTCTCAACCACCCCATTCTGCTGAGGGTTGTGGGGTGTCATCAACTCCCATTTAATCCCTTCTGCTACACAAAAGTTCTTAAACTACTTTGAGACATACTCACCACCATTATCACTCTATATAGATGTAACCTTCTTGCTCGAATCTTTCTCCACCAATGCTTCAAACACACAAAATTTTGTGAAATTTTGATCCTTTTCTGCATGGAAAATATCCAATATTTACAAGAATAGTCATCAACAAATATAACATAATACTTCTATTTGGTCATGGATGCTATCGATAATGGTCCACACACATCTTAATGGACTCACTCTAGAATAGCCTTTGCTTAACTGTCTTTGTCGTGAAAGGAATATTTGGTGTATTTTCCCGAAGCACACCCCTTGCATGCATCAACTTGCTCAATCCTAAATTTGGGAAGACCGGTAGGGATCTACTGCAATAGCTTCAAAGTCCCATGATGTAAGTGGCCCAATCGTCTATGCCACAACTCTCCAACATCTCGGCTCTACATGCTTTCTACTTTTGTGCTCAAAGAAGCACACTCCTTTACCTCAAAATTATAGATATTCTTCACATGAATCCCTATCTTCTTTACTTTACCCGTGGTTATGTGTCGAAGGAACACCTTTCCTCTCAGGAATATCACATCATAGCCTCTATCCTCAAGCATGGAAATAGATACCAAGTTCTTCTTCAGCCCAAGCACATCGATAGAATTCTTCAAGCTGAGTGGAGCCCCATGCTCCCTCTGAAAACTAATTGTGCTCAATCCAGTAAAACTATACTTCCCATTGTCACCCATCTCAAAATGCATCTGGATATCTTTCTCCTCCAGGTCATTGAATATCTATTTGTTTCCATCCATGTGGAATGAATATCCATAGTCTAGGTACCTGTGCATGATCCTGATCATGCTATTCATCTAATTCCAGGAAGTGTTCCTCCAAACATCAGGCTGTACAGATATCCCTATGTCCAAAAGAGTGAAATTGAACGTATGGTTGCAGAAATTCTAGAGGCTAGTATAATTCAACAAAGTCAAATTTCTTTCTCTGCTCCAGTAGTATTGGTGCACAAGAAGGATGGATCATGGTGCATGTGTCCGGATTATAGGGAGCTCAACAAGCTCACTATTAAAGATAAGTTCCCCATTCCTGTCATTGATGAATTACTGGATGAATTGCATGGATCAATTTACTTCACCAAGTTGGATCTTCGTTCAGGGTATCATCAAATCAAAATGAAGTTTGAAGACATTCTGAAAACAACATTTATAACTCATGAGGGTCATTATGAATTTTTGGTCATGCCTTTTGGCCTTACCAATGCACCTTCAACATTTCAAGGTTTGATGAATTCAATTTTCAAACCATTCCTTAGAAAATTCGTGTTAGTATTTTTTGATGATATACTAATCTACAACAAGTCTTGGAAGGATCATGTGGAACATGTTGACAGCGTGCTACAACTATTGGAGGAAAAACAATTATACGCAAAAAGATCCAAATGTTTATTTGGAGTGCAAGAGGTGGAATATCTGGGTCATATCATATCTCATGAAGGAGGTAAGGTAGATCCTAGCAAAATTAAAGCCATTTTGAATGGAGAATCCCCACATCCATAAAGCATCTGCGAGGATTTCTCTGGTTGACAGGGTATTATCGCAAGCTTATTAAGAATTATGGGAGAATAACAGCGCCTCTAACAACACTATTGAAGAAAGATGCATTTTCATGGACTCCAGAAGCAACGAAGGCCTTCGAACTTCTTAAAGAGGTAATGTACCAAGCACCTATCTTAGCTACACCGAACTTCACAAAAACCTTTATTATGGAATGTGATGCTTCAGGAAATGGAATTGGTGCTATTTTAATGCACGATGAAAGACCCTTTGCTTTTGAAAGTCATCCAATCAAGGGAAAGTTGTTACACAAAGCTATTTATGAGAAAGAAATGTTGGAAATACTCCATGCACTTAAGAAATGGCGACCCTACCTAATGGGAAGACACTTCAAGATAAAAACCGATCATGATAGCCTTAAATACTTTTTAGAACAAATATTATCCTCTGAAGAGCAACAAAAGTGGGTCACAAAGAGTTTGGGTTATGACTTTGAAATCATCTACAAAAAAGGGAAGCAAAATGTGGTGGCAGATGCACTCTCAAGAAAGGATGAGGATGTGGAAGCACTGTTGTGCGCCATTTCTATTATCCAACCAGATTAATAAATGAAGCAAGGGAGGAATGGAAGAATGAAGAAGAAGTATGGGCACTTATTCGAAAGTTACAACAAGATTCCAGTACGTCTGATACATTTAGCCGGAAAAATGATTCGTTATGGTACAAACATCCCTTATACCTCTGTAAGAATTCCCAGCTAAAACAAAAGATTCTTATGGAATTGCACGCTTCTCCCTTAAGAGGGCACTCAAGATTTTTAAAAATTTACCACAGGGTTAAGACAGAATTCTTTTGGGATGGCCTTAAATCAAATATTCAAAAGTTTGTGGCAGAATGTTTGGTTTGCCAACAAAATAAAGTTGAAACAATTAAGACATCGGGTCTATTACAACCTTTATCCATTCCAAGCCCAACGTTGGGAGCAGGTTTCAATGGATTTTATCACAGGTTTACCCAAGTCTGAGGGAAAGAGTGTCATCATGGTGGTAGTTGACAGACTTACCAAGTATGCACACTTTTGTGCATTATCACATCCATTTAAAGCTAGTACAGTTTCTACTGCATTTATGGAAACAATTCAAAAGCTACATGGAAACCCAAAGATTATTGTAAGTGACAGAGGATCTCATTTCCTGGAATTTTGGCTAGAATTATTTTCTTGTCTTGGTACTCAGTTAGCTCATAGCTCATCTTATCATCCTCAATCTGATGGGAAAACTAAGATAGTAAACACATGTTTGGAAGGATATCTTCGTTGCTTTGTATCTGATAAACAGACACAATGGTCAAATGGTTGCCTCTGGCTGAATGGTGGTATAACACTTCCTTCCATACAACAAAAAAAATGACCCCATTTATGGCACTTTATGGGTATCAACCACCATCCATCACATCATATTTAAGAGAAAATTCTAAGGTTCAGGCAGTGGAACATCACATCGAACATCAACAAACAAGTCC